>JAWWEV010016906.1:34883-47451 GCA_035583235.1 Hafferia zeledoni | reverse complement strand
CACAATGGGTGATTAACTCTGTGAGTCATAGAGGACTCCCGAACTATTGATGGCCCATTGGCAGCCACGCCCCCCCCCAGGCTGGGCGTGAAGGTGTTAACGACTCCCTGGGCACCTCTGGCAGATGGTCCATTGTTTGGAAATTAATAGAGGGGGTAGAATACACAGCCTTGATCACCCCCACACAGTGCCAACTGGTCTCACCTACTAAACTAGGACACCACCCTCACAGCCAGGAATTCCTTCCCAATATCCCACCTGACTCTGCCCTCTGGCAGTGGGAAACCATTCCCTGTGTCCTGTCCCTCTATTCCTTGTCCCAAGTCCCTCTCCAGCTCTCCTGGAGCCCCTTTAGACCTGCAAGGGGCTCTCAGGTCTCCCCAGAGCCTTCTTTTCTCCAGGTGACCCCCCCAGCTCTCCCAGCCTGGCTCGAGGGCAGAGGGGCTGCAGCCCTTGGAGCATCTCTGTGGCCTCCTCAGGAGCTCCGTGGTTTCCTAAGGTTTTATTCTTCTCACCTGAACAGAGGAATCCCACCCGTGGAGTCCTGGGGAGCTTCATCTCTGCTTCCCTTCATCACAGCCCAGATGCACTAATAAAACATGTACTTTTTCCCTGGATGGTTGGATCAACCAAAGCCAGCCAGCTTTTATCTCTTTTGCTTTGATTTAATTTGAATATCCTTACAGCAGAAATGCCCTGATCAAAGATGGAATGCATGAAGTGCTAAATGAATATATTTGGTCCTAATACATACGAGCTGTTTGTGTGTGTTTTAACTCCAAACCTGAACATTTGTGAGAATACACAAATGGCAGTGGTTTACGTTTTATTTTAGGGACCAATGAGGAGAGTGAGGAGGGAGAGACATGTCCCTGAGGAAAATCTGAGCTGAGATGCTGTTGATCTGGCTGTGTGGGAGCAGAGCTGCAGCCAGGAGTGTGCAGGGAGGGAGGGAAGGAGGTGGGAGCAGCTCCCAGCAGTGGGACCCCTCCCCTGCCCTCTGCATGGCCCTGCAGGACCAACCAGGACCCAGCAAAGCACAGGAGGGAGAAGAGATGGATATGCTAAACAAAATAAATCCATACAGATTATCCAGGATAAGCTTTGGTACAAAAACACAAACTGAGAGATGACAGAGCCAATCGCCTCTCCTTCCCAAGCAGCTCCTCCCATCACCCTCAGCTTCTGATCTGCACAGGGGTGTGAGAAATGCTGGTCTGACTCTTTTAATCACTTGGGTTAAATCCTGCTTTGTTCTCTTGCTGTCTGAGGGAGCAACACGAGCTCCCTGTGGGTCGATTTTCAGCTGATCTCCAATGGAAATGTGCCATTTGTACCCACTGGGAGCTGCCCCACGAGTGTGGAGCCCAAGCTTTTTGCTGCTCTGACATTGAAACTGCAGATTGCTGGCGTTGTTTTTGCCCTCCTTCACAACATGCTGCCTTTTTATTGGCTTGTTCTGGACTTTTCAGGATATGATTAAGCTATTTGGTAGTTTTATTGCAAGGTCCATAAAATAAGTAATTTACAAGGAACCTTAAAATCAGTTTTATTTCAATAATAACTATTTCCAGTGTAATGGTTCTGGTGTCACTGGGGGTCAAGTGAGAAAAGTGACCTCTCTGTGTCAAGAACCCCGTTGGTACTTGAGCCAATTTCTGTTATGTCTCAATGAGTGACCTGAGCACATCAACAGGGGCTGAAGTTTTGATGGTTAAATAGTTGCTGCACAAAATCCCAGCTGGAGCCATATTTGAGAACTGATCTCTGATCCTGTTTCCATGGGAAAGGAGAGATGAGCCACTTTCTGGGTGGAAAAGATCAGCTGCTTAACTTTAAGCTGCTGTTTGAGATCCCAAGGAATGCCCAGGGGCACATCCCTCTGCTGCCGGGAGCAGGGATGTGGATTCCTGGCACTGCCTTTCCAGCTGCCTGGGGACTGAGCTCCAGGTGCCTCCTGCAGCAGCCAGAACTAAGGCAGGGCTCTCACTGAAGAGAGTCCATGTCCTGTTTCACCAGCAGAGCTTCAAGGAAGGCAACTTCTGTCAAGAGAAGGACAATTTAAACCATTGCAGCCCTTTTGATAGTGAATCTTTTCTGTAACCTGAGAGCTGGTCCCTTCCCTGACACAGTGACAGGCTGAAAGAGTGAGTGGCACAAAGGGCAAAGGCTGAGTTATTATTTCCTTTTTACAGAGTGGGGAATCTCAGATGGAAGGGACATGATGTGATTTTCCCCAAACTTCACAGAAACTGCTAAAAAGCACCAGCCCTCAGTGGGGACATCTCCATTTCACAGTTCTATTGAGGGAGGCAAGGGCAGCTCGTGACTGGAGCTGCAGGAGGATGCTCTGATTTCAAGTGGAGGGGAGTGGATTAAGGCAGGGGAGCTGCTGAGGGGACTGTGCTCACTGTGCCCCTGGAATCACAGGCCAGGGAAAGGGGCTGGGGAAGAGCCTTTGGGCACATCTGAGAGAGTCCTCTCTCCTCCTGCAGCAGCTGTGTCTGACTAAAGGGTGTTTGCACATCCAGTGGGACCCCCCTGCCTGCCCCTGGGTGTGCTCCCCGAGGGTCTGGGGGCTGCAGAGCAGCTCAGCTCACACTTCCTTAGAGCAGATCCTCCCCTGGCACTCCCCAGTCCCAAGGGAATGCCACTTCGGAGGTGGGGTTTGCATGTGGGAAAATGCCCCAGGAGAGGGAGGGGGGTGTGCAGAGCTCCCTGCAGGGAGCAGCAGAAATGCCCTGGTTGGGCCCATCAGCCCTCCCTGAATCCCAGGGCTTCAGTCTGAGGGGCTTCAAAGCAAGCCCTGGGTTTGTGTATCCCCCTTCATCCCTTCTGTTTAGGAGATGAAAGGAATGATTTCAATCACCTCTTTGGAGCACAGGCAGGAACAGAACACCCTGTTACTTATTGTCTAGACAGAGGATATCACCTAATTAAGGTAGAAACTATGAGCACAACCACCTGGAAATGCTCAGTTCTGGTGGGTTAGAGGAATATGATTTATCTCTGTGTGTTCTGGCCCATTCTGGCCAAAAGAAGGACAAAACAAAAGGCCTGTGGTCCTAAATTTTTCAGCTCAGTTTTGGACAAGTTGGAAAAGCCTCAAGTCAAAACTGGTTAAAAACAATGGGTGACATTCTTTGATGATGTCTTTAACAATTACAAATTACCACTCTTGATTTCTCAGTGCCAATGCACCAAACCTGCATTTTGGGGCCTTTCTGGTAGAGCAGCTCTGGTGGGACATAATGGCCATGTATGAGGCCAAGGAGAAAAGAGGGCTAATAAAATGCAGAATATACATCACCCAGCTACATTTATTGCACATTAAACCTCGGCACACACAAAAGATAATGGCAGATGCAAATTGAGAGCACTCAGACAGTGTGTGATGGGCACGGAGCCAGAGACCCAGATTTTCAGCAACACGTGTAGAGGGGGCAGGGAGGAACCAGCTGCAGTGCTGGGTCTCTCAGCCTGTGGACTGACCTCACCAGAGACGTGTGTTTGCACCTTTCCTTCTGTTTTCCATCCACCTTGACCATTTCTGGGAACCCCAGCTGAGGACAAAGTCCTGCTGTGCAAAGGATGAAAGGAGCCCCAAGCTGGAAGAATTTATAACCATAGAATGGTTTGGATTGGGAGGGACCTTCAAGATTATCCAGTTCCACCCCTGCCATGGGCAGGGACACCTTCCATTAGCCCAGGTCGCTCCAAGCCCTCTCCTTGGATACTTCCAGGGATGGGGCAGCCACAGCTCCTCTGGGAAATCCACTCCAGGCCCTCCCACCCTCACATCAACACACAATTCAGACAAAGGAATTGGCATCTCTCTTGTTCAGGTGGGGTTACACCAAAATTTCACACACAGATTCCACATGGAGCACGTGGTGGAGCTGGAATTTGCCCCCTTGTGCCAATGTATTCGTTACAAGGTGAATTTTTTCATCTTTTCTAAGAAGGAGGTGGCTTATGTTGTCTTTCTTCTCTGTATTTAAACTGTTTGCTCATTTTAGCTCACTTTCCTGTAGTCAATCAGCACAAGAGGCTGCTCCTCTGATGCAGAAACTCTTTTCAGAAGGGAATGGCAGAGCAAGATGTGCTTGTGCACAGCTGGAGCACTGGAGGAACATCTGGAGAGGACACAAAGCACTTGATATTACAAGGGGCTTGACACGTCTCTGTCAAAACAGTCACCTGGACAATCACCTGGGGATGTGGTCCTTGTTCAGGGATTTATTTTCAAGGGACAACACCAGCTCCAAAGGCTGAATGTGTTTGTCTCCCCTCCTCCTGCCAGTGAATTGCTGTGAGAACATTTGCTGCTTCCTCTGCCTGTGCTGTGCCAAAGATGAACAGTCTTTGTGCTGAACAGGAACAGGGAGAGGGGCTGGAAGGAGTTCAATTCCCCTTGGTTTGTGTGTGCTGTGATTGCCTCCCATGATACAGGAACTTCTCTTTCCCTGTGCAAGGGAGGTGGTTTTTATCAGGATGAAGCCAAAGCAGTGAATTCCAGAGGGAGAAGGAGCTGCTGCATCGCTCCTTTGGGAAGGAAAACTGCCAGTGCAGGGGGAAAGCAGCAGCTCCTGGGGAAGCCTCCTCTGGATCTTCTGTCTGCAGAATTCCAGCATCCCTGACCCTCCCTTGCACTTCCTGTTCTTAATTGTATTTTCAAAGGTTGGCTGAGTTTGAGCTGGGTGTCCCATTTTACAGAGGGGAAAACTGAGACCCAGAGCAACTTCTACCTGTGAATGTTGGTAGTTACCATTTTTTTTCAGATTGAAAAGCTGAAAAATCAGATTTAGTGGGCAGCAAAGGTGCCTCTGCTCTGCCTCACTTGGCTCCAGAGCCCTTCAGGCCTTGATGTCACGAGTTACACACCTTGAAAGGCTGAGAGAATTGGGATTGTTCAGCCTGGGAAAGGCTTTGGGGTGACCTAATTGTGGCCTTGCAGTGCCTGAAAGGGCCTCCAGGAAAGATGGAGAGACTATTTCCAAGAGCCTGGAGGGACAGGACAAGGGGGAATGGCTTCAAACTGACAGAGAGTAGATTTAGGTTGGATATTGGGAAGAAATTCCTCCCTGGGAGGGTGGGCAGACCCTGGCACAGATTGCCTGGAGAAGCTGTGGCTGCCCCATCACTGGGAGTGTCCATGGCCAGGTTGGAGCAACCTGGGCTATGGGAAGGTGTCCCTGCCCATGGCAGGGGTGTCACTGGGTGATTTTAAGGTTCCTCCCCACCCAAACCACTGTGGGACTCTCCAAATCCTGTCTCAGGTCAGCGATGAAACAACCTGGGGCGATGCAGATCTGGGTGGGCTCGTGCCCAGATTCGGGGGCAGCGCTGGGGGCTGTGGTGGCAGCAGGGGCAGGGCTGTGTTTGCACTGGGGAGCGCTCCTTTAATCACCTTTTCTGTCTCACTTTGGCTGCCCTGCTGCCTGCCAGGGATCGTTAAGCAGCGCTCAGTTATCGCCGCATATCACCGGGTGTGCTCCGCTCTAATAAGCCTTTGTAAATAAAACCTGGGGAGATGAAAAGGCCAATGCCTGATTACGAGCTACCAATTTGGTCTCATTAAGTTCTTATAAGGGGAGAAAAAGTAAATAGAATCTTTATCAATCTCATACACTCAGAGCTGAGGAGAGCTTTCCACACTCATTAAGGAGGATGCTGAGGCAAGAGATGCGTTTCTGGCTTAGGAGGCTGTTAAGGGATGTTTAACTGGGGAGCAGCTTTTTCCTCAGTCAAAGCGTGAGAAGGTAAAGATGGAACCAGAGGGATCAGAAAACATTCCTATGCAGAGGATGGAAGGGGTCAGCCCACAGAGCTTTGCCTTTCTCACTGCTCAGAGGTGGACAGTGCCAGCATTCTGGGCACTGGAAGGGAAGAACATCTTTCCTTTGCATTTTGTTTACATGGCATCACTCATAAACATGGAAAAATAATATAGAAATCATATATAATTGAGCTGACCTGTCTGCTGCTCAACTTACCTGTCATTTTATATTTCTTTTCTACACCTATAATCAAAAGAAAACCAGAAGTAATTTCGTGTTTCCATCTTTTACCATCCACGCTTTTTTGAATGCGTTTGGTTTTATCAGTTAAAAACAAATTACTGTTGGGATCATTTGAAACTATTCCAGTAAAAACATCCCTGAATTTCACTAAGCAAAACTTAAACCCAACTTCAGCTCTTACTGGATAAATGCCTTTCCATGGAAAGCCTTCCTGCTGCAGGTATTTCCCTGAAATTTAGGGGGAGATTTCCTCTGAAGTCTCAATTGGAAAATGTTGGTCAGCTATGAAGAGGTTGGAATTTTCATTGGCAATTGGAAATTGGGGGAATCCTGATGAATTCCCCCAAGGAGCAAGGCTGGCAGCCGATGTGTGTGGTTCTGCATTCTTGTATTTCTTCCTGTAATACCCTGAATACATGAAATCCCCCATTCTTTCCCCTCTTCCATCATGTCGACCCCTTTTATCCTGTTGCACTTCCATACTTCTCCTTCTCTGTCCTTGTGTTTTCTCCCCTCATGAAGACAAGCAATTCATTCATCAGACAAATTCCCGAAATAAATGAGTAGAAATGGCTTAGTCAGCTAATTCCTTGTGGGCGTCACAGCACGAGCAGATGACTTAAAAATTATAATAGCATTTGCTACAGTGTGCTTTTTTTTTTTTTTTTTTTTTTACTTTCCATGTTTTTCAAGTTCTATTGAAACTTTTTCTACCCAGACTTCACAGCTTTGACCTCTTTAATCTCTGTTCTTTCATCCTGGTTAGCAACAAGAGCAACCTCCCCCCTGGGTCCAGTGGCAAGGAGCTGAACCTTTGCCCCTTGCTTTACCTCCTGAGCAGAAATCAGCCACTGGCATTAACTGAATGCAACCTGTGCTCCCTAAAACTGCTTGGCATTAATGTATTGACACTCCTGACCTCTGGTGATATTTGAGGTCTGCCCATGTTCCTGCTGGGCTGTTTTCTGAGCAGCTCTGAGGCTCTGCATGTGAGGAGATCTTTAGTCCAGCCCAGGAGCTGTGGAGGTTGGAGAGGCACTAAACACTAAACGTTCAGACGCGCAGTTTGCAAATTGGGCTCTTTGCTGCTTCGTTGTGGAGGTGCTTGGGTTGGATCTTGTGCTCTCAGTGATTGTGGTCTCACAACCCAGCTCTGCCTGTAGGACAGTCCCCTCCGGTGATGCTGTGCCTGATGCAAAGGGGGTTTGGGAACAAAGCAGCTGGAGGTTCTCCTGTGACCAGTGGGTCCTGAAGGTCTGGGACAGGGTCTGTCCTTCCAGTGGGGTTGGCGACAACACCTGACCAAGGCTGGTGAGCAGGGACACCACGCACCAGCCCAAACCTCTGCCTGAACCCCAGCCCAGCAGGGGCACACGCGCACCAGACACGTTAGCGGCAAACACGCAGGTGCCAGACTGAAATACGGCTCGTGCAGTTGAACACCGCGCGGCTTCAATCCGCAGGCGACTCGATTTGGGCTTTTCTGCACCAACAAAACAAAACAAAAAAAAACAAAAAGAAAAAACCCCAATTCGGCGGAGTTTGCGGGGCCGAGCGGCGGCCGCGCAGCGCCACCTGCGGGCGGCGGCGGGAAGCGCAACCTGCGCGGCCCCCGCGCGGAGCGGCGGCACCGCTGGAGCCTCGATGGGAATGGGAAAACTGGGCAGGGCAGGAGCTGCCGCAGTGCCCGAGCAGCCTGTGGAGGGGAGAAGCAATACCAGGGACACAGCTCTCGTGTGCGTGTGGTTCACTGAGGGCATGGACGACGCCAGCGCCCGCAGTCAGACTCCCACCTCTAAGCCCTGTTTTTCCATCTGGCAATCATTCATGCTGATGTTATGCGTTTGACCAGAAGCATTTTAATTAGGAAAATTAGCTCGGTGAATAGCAGGCTGATATTTTGTTCCTCTGGAAGGAAGGGTTTGAGTCTTTCCCTCTGGCTGAGGGGGCAGGAGCTGGAGCACAGACGTGATGGTTGTACTGATAAGCTCTGCTGAGCACATGCAGCTCCTGCTCGTGCCTCTGTGTCCATCAGCACATTTCTGCATAAGTGGTTGTACCAACATCCATCCTGGGGGTTTGTGTGCTCCCATGGATATGCTGATGGCTTGTGTTGGTGTGGATCTATCTATAGATAGTGCCTGTGCCTGCACAGACAGTCATTATGCTTGTTTAAGAGTCTCATCCCCATATAACTCTGTGTGTATGTGGGAGTGTTTGCACAAATACCAGTGAATTTAAGAAACTGCACTAGAAGTAATTGGATACATTTATTACTGTCAACACATTCAGAAAGTGAGATTCCTGACCAGAACAACTTTTCCCCCTTAAAAAAAAAAACCAAACAAGAAGCCCCAAACTACCAAGTAAATGAAGTAAAAAGGCTGTTGCTCTTATAGGGGGAAGGCGAAATCTAAACCTTGTTAGCCCTTGCTCTTTCACAGGGTCTGAGAGCCTGGAAACTCACTAATCACACGGAGATAAACCAGAGGAGTGTTGCTAACAAGCCTTCAAACTGACAGCAGGATTTGGCAGGGCTGCTGTACTGCTGTGCTGAAGGTCTTTAAACTTTCGGGGTCATTATCCTCTGACCCTGGAAAAAAGCCCTCCCAGCTTTCCACAGGCACTGGCTGCACAGCTCCTGCTCCTAATTGGACCTGCTGTGTGTTGAGGAGCATCTGACACGGCTTGATGGACTTTCCTCGTGGTTTGCATCGGCTGTGCCTGCTCAGAGCAGGGAACAGCTTGCACTGTGCCCTGTCCGAGGTGCTCGTCAGCCCCGGACCAACCCTCGGATGCCAATCAAACAGCTCCCCTGGGCTCTCGCCGGCTTTAAGCCAGACCTGGCCAAAGCCTCTGCTTTTGTAGGTGTTTGTGTGTGAGTGCAAACACGACCCCAGCCTTGATCCTCTGTACTTGATGTCCCCAGGACCTGCAGAGATCAACAACCCGCAAAACACCTCTTTGCATTTCAGTCCTGTGAACTGGTTCCCTCGTGTTCAGGCCTGATGTTCCTGGGAGTGCTGTCCTTCAGCACCAACATGCTCTGCACCACCATCCTCAGCACCATCATTCTCTGCACCATCACCTTCAGCATCATCATCCCTCAGCACCATCATCCCTCAGCACCACCATCCCTCAGCACCATCATCCCTCAGCACCATCATCCTCAGCACCATCATCCCTCAGCACCATCATCCCTCAGCACCATCATCCTCAGCACCATCATGCCTCAGGCTGCTCAGCTTTGAGCAAGGTCACTGCCTCACCTTTCTGATGTTCCTCTGTCATTGCCTCTTCCCAGTCTCTCTTTGATCCCATTGATGCCGTTGCTGTTTCTCAGCTCCCCAAAGGGGTTTTCTCAGCTCCCCAAAGGGGTTTTCTCAGCTTCTGCAGCCTTGACCCTCTTGGCACTTCCCACAGGCTCTTCTAAGCCCCCCTAATTGAAAAGGCTCCTAAGATGTAGCACCACGTGTGTGTGGCATTTGAAGTATCTGCATGTTTTTCTCAGAGTTCACTTGCACATAATGCTCAAAGGAGTGAAATTAGTGAAGTGAGATTTGGCCTGTTCTTCCTCCTGCTTTTCATTCCCTCTCTCATCTCTGAAGAAATGATAAAAATAAAAAAAAATAAAAAGGAGTCTCTGCCCCTGCACAACCACAAAAGATCAGCTCCCTGGGGTGGAAAGGACAAAGCCACAGTTGCCTCGGTTCATCTCACACCATTCTGCTCCCCTCCCTTGGGCTCTGACACTGCAACACTGAGCACAGCGCTGATTCCACAAAAACTTCTCTCTGCTCTGCTCTCGTCCTCACGTTGTCAGACCCCTCTGAGTGTCTTTCTGGGGCCTGCAGAGTGGTTTGAACCCAGGCAGGTCACCCTGGAACACTCCCTGGTGTGCCTTGTTCTCCCTGGGAAGGTCTCAGAGTGAGCTGCACCTTCCCCAGGTGAGTGCAAAGCCCCAGGCAGGTTTTAGCCCTGCCCAGGGGGGTTAAAGCCTGTGAAAAAATAATTAATAGCAGCACTGCCACTCAAACTGATCCTGCCAGGTGCCAGGGCTGCCCTGGGGAACGTGGTGCTGCCAGCCCTGGCCTCGGTGCTGGAGTGTTGTGCCCTCAGGGAGGAATTCAGAGACCTTCTCTGGCTCAGGCCCCTCATTAGCCTTCCAATCACATCCATTAGAACCAATTATTGGCCAGGTTGTCAATAAAGGGCAGCTCGGTGACAGCACAGGAGGTAACAAGGAGATGTATCTGCAGACAGTTTCCTGGGAGGAAGGGCAGGGAGGAGGAAGGAACGAGCCAGTTGCCACTTCCACAACGTTTCTTTAGGGGGGAAAAAAAGGAAATGAAGTGGAATAAAAGCTGCAAAATAGAACACGCCTGACAGTTTGCTGCTGAATGTGGGTTTTCATTTAGAACTAAGGGGGTGGTTCACAACAGGAGCAGAATGAGGGGCACACAAGTGTAGGTGCCATCCCGGTGAGATCTCAAAGAATATCCTGAATTAAAGAATTTGTGTGATTAGCTGGAATTACACAAGGATGCACAAACAACCTTGGCAAAACGGCATGAGCAAAAGGAAAAAAAATTCCAGTGCTTCACAGTGTCTGATGCTATTTTGTCTTTTGATGTTTGTTTTCTGCACTGTGCCAGCAGTTTCTGTCATCTCTGGTGCATGTTGCCAAGTCTATTATTCGGGATGATTCCTGCTTTAAATATTTTTAGCAGCAGCAGATCTTTAATCACGGGGAAATTGTTTTCAGGAATGATTATTCTGTGTGCATCCCAAAGCAAAGCTGAAGGTCCAATCCCAGAGCGTTAGTGATGATCCTGTAGCCAAAGGACAAAGTGGGAAGGATGGGGCCAACTCAGAGGCCATTTAGGAGAAGGATGTTTCATTTAGATGGAACAACTGATCTCTGCCCTCTGCTCAATCCAGAGGTGCTTTTCGGTGGTAATGATAAATTCAGGCTGTGACCAGGGAAAGCAGAGCCCCTCTGATCTCCATAATGCTGGAAATTAAGTGTTTATCTGCAGAGTGTCTGTGTTGGGCGAAGTAAATCACAAAGACTTTGCAATGCTCAGTCTGCCCTTTGTTCTGCTGAAAAGAAGCAAAGATTTCTGGTGCCTCAGAGCAGACACCCAGCTGGTGCTTGTCTGGGTGCTTCCATTGACTTCACCAAGCAAACAGCAAACTGGAGAGCACAAATGGAAAGTCAGGCTTGTTTTTCAGTCTTTCCTTTCTGAGATCCTGGAATGAAATAGTCTGATTTTGAAAAGTCCTATTAAGAATTTAAGAGCCATGGCTTTGGAGCTAAGTGAGATATTGACCTTGAATTTGTTTCCCCTACGAGGTAAATCTCCCCCAGGAAACACTGATATTTGAGCACAAAGCCTTCAGGAATTTCACTGCTGTGTTTGTGTGGGTGTGGGATAAATACATTTAACAATGTTACCCCGGTATTGAAGGCTCAGATAAGCACAGAAAATCTCAGATGATTATCTGAATCAATTTTGGAATGTAAAATTGATGTAAAAACTTTACAAGAGCACTTTTCTCACAGCCCACCTGCATTACTCCTATTGATTATTATTTATGTTAAGGAAGAACCTGTAGTTGTCTGATGAAATTAAAGACAGGGATTTTTCCCACTCATAGACTTAAAATCCACAGTCAGAGCTTGCAAGTCCCACCCTGGTCCAATTGTAGAGCAAAATCCCAGCAAAGGGAATGATTTTCCCCCATCAGGGTGGGCTGAGGGCAGACCCAGACAGGTCTTGGTTGATGGGAAGGAAGTTATCAAGTCCTGGTTTGCTCTCAACAATATCTGTTGTCTGTGCATGGAATTAGAGTTGTCTCAGTTATGAGTGTCAGTCCCCGTGAGGATGAATGTGCTTTAACTAAATTCACATCATTAGTTAATTAAGATGCACCTTCCCAAGTATCTCAGTCCTGCACAGGAAAACAGGGCAGAACAGGGAGACAAGTTAACATTTATTAACACAGATGGTCTGCTCTGTCAGTGCTACTGGGTGTTCTCCCACAGCCCATTTCAGTAGTTTGCTGTTGGTCCTTCTCTGAGCCTGTTGGTAGGAAGAGAACACAAAATGAGAAAATAAGGAATATTTGGATCCTTCCACACAAAGCTGTGGCTGGAGGTCCAGTCTGGGTCCTGCACAGACACAATTCTCATTTCACCCTGGGGTATGTGACCCACCTCTGGATTCTGGTGCTGTCTGGGCTGAGTCTGACATTCCCAGAGTTCTGCTGTGTTTGGCACTGGGATGATGCCAGTCCCATTATTCCATATCCCAGCTGTGTTTGGCACTGGGATGATGCCAGTCCCATTATTCCACATCCCAGCTGTGTTTGGCACTGGGATGATGCCAGTCCCATTATTCCACATCCCAGCAATGGGAATTCAGGACAGGGGTGACCCCACAATCCAGGGAATGGTCTCGGAGCTGCCCCTCTCCAACAAGAGCTTGTCTTTCCCAGCATACAACCCTCTTCAGAGGAGTTCAGCTGCTGCTCCCTGACTC
>JAWWEV010016906.1:3966-17543 GCA_035583235.1 Hafferia zeledoni | reverse complement strand
TGTGCTCACACATCCATCCCTGAGTGTGCTCACACATCCCTGTGTGCTCAGACACCCCCGAGTGTGCTCACACATCCCTTGGCATCCCCTCGGGACCGGCACTGCCCACAGGAGGGAGCAGAGTCCCCCCCTGGCACCCCCAGCCCCGGGGCAGCCCAAGCCTGGCTGAGCCCCGGTGTGCCTGCACAGCCCACAGCCACCCACCACAGGAATTATTCACAGCTCCTTAAAAGCCTTTTGTCCTTCTCCACTGCAATTTGAAATCACTCCATCAGTGGTGACACTTTATGAGAGCTGATATGGCTCATCCTCTGGAACAGACAAGCGTGCACAGGAGCAATTATTCCATAAACTCCATTTTATTTTTCACCCTGTGTCTTCCCTGATCCTCAAACCATTAAATATCAACTCTTTTGCCTTTTCTGGTTTCACTTTTTTTCCCCTTGTCAGCAAAGCTGGAGCCCAAGTGTTCTGTTCATAACAACCCAGCTCACAGCTCCACCACTCCCCCACAAATGACAGGCTCCATATTGTGCCAGGGAAAGGTAAATTAAGTGCATTTGCTTCTTTTAACACAGTATTTGACACAGGCAGACGTGTGGTTTTTAAAAGCCTGTCACTGAGGTGGCTTGGATGGATAAACCTCACTCTGAAAACTCAGAGGTGTTTGCTTGTGTAGCTCCTGTGGAATGATGAGCCCTGTTAACTGATCACTCCTTTTCCAGGGTAGGTGTCAGAATGGGACCAGAGCCAATCAGTACACATGGGAGCAGGGAATGGGGCTGGAGCAGCAGCAGGACATGGGAAAAGGAGGACAAGGATGGTGGCATCACCACTGTTGAGCCATCCCAGGGATGCCAAGGCCTTCCAGGTCAATTGGAGCTTTTCCACAGCAATGAGCAACAGGAATGGCCCTCCTGAAAGTCAACAGGCTGTGCCAGTGGAAAAAAATCACTGGAGGTTGGGAATGCAACATCCCTTTAGGTGCCCAACAGCCACTGAAATCAATGGCAGTTGGATCCTGAAAATCCTTTAACTACAGCAGATCCCACTAAAAGCCAAGGAAAACAGTCCAAACAGTGCTGGTTGCAACAGGCATTCCAGGGAGATGGAAAAGGAAGGCAGAACCAGGGAATGTTTGCTGTGGCCCTGCTGGTTTCCTCCAATGTTTCCTCACAGGTGCTTCCAGTCCCACCACACATTCCAGGTCCTTCTCCAGACCAAGAGGCTGCTCAGGTGAAGAACTTGGGCCATAAATTGCTGCCAAGTGCTCAGCAAGGTCAAGGGAAGGAGTCAGCAATCCCTGGGCAGTTTTATGGTCTAATTTAATTCCACAAGTGTATCAGTCTGTGGTTCATACAGTCCCTGACATATGTACTTGGCCAAAACCTGGGAACAGGAATAGGTGGGTGGCAGAATAACTCTGGAGGAGACAGGAATATAGACTCTTATCAGCAGAATGAAATCAACCCTTTATTGGCTTGAATTGCTTACCTTCACTGTCCTGCAGAGCCAGGGCTCCAGCTGATAGAGATCAGCTGAGTATTTCCCTCATGGCAGCACTATCAGCAGGGAATAAAGTCCTTAGAAATGTGCATTAATCATCTGGGAGGAAACGTTGGCACCTCCAGGCACAGCTGAGTTTTGCCTTGAGGTGTGTTAGTTTTGTCTCCAGTTCAAACAGCAGCTGGATCAGCACAGCCAAAGGCAGAACCCCTTGGCCAGCAGGGTTTGGAGCAGCAAACCAAGGCAGAAGAGTGGCCAGGGTCTTCTCACATTCCTTTACAGCACTGGGAAGGTGAGTCTGTGTTCTGACACCCTCCCTGCATCAGAACCATGAATTAATTACTTCAGGCTTTGAGCTGAGGGCTCAAAACCAGCTGTGTGAGCCCATCCAAACATCTGGGGCCAGGAATTGAGCTCCAAGGTGCCTGGTGAGGTCCTCAAACACCACAGAAACTCTGATTTTCCTGCAGCTGATTTCCTAGAGGCACCTTGTGGCCTGTGAGCATCCAGAGCTCCTTTAAACAAGGAGGAAGAGTCTTTCCAACACCCCTTGATTGGCAATTGTGATAAATCCCTGTAATTGCTATTGACTGCTCTGAGGGTTCTCATTTGTTAAAGATGCTGCTGAAATGACATGGAATAAAACAGCTGAAAGGGAAAGCTGCATGAAATACTTGTCTTTGCAGAGATCCCTGAGCAGATCTGGGATGAACCACAATTGTTCCTCACCCTCAGATCATGCCCATGGAAGGGGTTTTGTTCTGTTTTCTGGCCAGGTACTTTCCACCATGGTCATTTATTATTCAGTCCTTGTACTGGAACATGGAGCAGTGTGTGCTTGAGTCACACAGGGTTTAGTCAGAGGAATAAAATATTTACAAATGTGAACCCTTTCACGAGTCTCTGTGGTCTCTACCAAGCACTGAGAAATTATGAGTATTATCCAGAAGTATTTTGATCTCTTTTTAACAAGTCACAAGTTTAGCAATGCTAAAATACATTGTCAGCTTCATCTTCTGATTCTGCAAGTTTTTCCTTTGTGTTTTTGAGGTTTTTTTCATTTCCCCCTCCCCTTTCTTTAAGGAAAGTGGAATTTGTGATGTTCTTGCCATGATTCAGCTACTAAAATGGTAAGGAAAAATTCAGAGCTGAGATGAAATAGAAAACCAAGGAATGTTACTACAGCCCCCAGAATCAATCAGGAGGTCTGCAAAGCCCTGATCTCTGAGGAGTCTCTCCAGACCTGTTTGGAAGCTGTTCTTGCCTCAAAACTTCCAGCAGAAGAAGAACAAGGCAAAATGAAACCTGCAGGTGGACTCAGAGTAAAATCAGCAGCAGCTGGGAGGCATCCTGGGCTCTGATGCATCCACTTCAGTGGGATTTGGGAGCAGCCCAAGGGAGAAACAGCTCCAGAGCTTTTGGCTTCCATTAAGGAAGGACAGGAGGAGACCAGGGCAGGGCAGAGCTCACACTGGATGCTGAGCTCCTTTAACAAGCACAACACACATCTGCATTCACCATTCCCTCCCTGCTCTTTGGAGGGAGGTTTGGAACCTTACACAAAACAGGCCTGGAGCTGCAGAGAACAACAGTTTGCACCTCCAAACCCAAAGGGGTCAGATATTTCCTCTCTACAAAGGAAAATACATGTCCACAGAGGCAAACCAGTTCATAGGTGACACACAGAGGCTGCTGATTCCACGTGAGATGCTCCAGAGCAAGCAGGGATCACTCTGGCCATGCACAAACCTGCCCCCTGCATCAAACATCCTCAGCCCTTAAACGTGGCCAACTGTGGGGGTGTGGAAAGCTCAGCCAGAATCCCTGTTTGCCACAAGAAGGAAGGGAGGGAGCACAAAGCCAAGGGAAAACAGCAGCAGGTTCAGTGCAGGCCTTGCAGGAGTCTCCACTCATCACCACAGTGGGGATTTGAGTCCTGCACTTGGGCTGGTCCCTCCTTGGAGACAGAGCACTTATGCTGAAATAGCCCTTTGTGGAGGCAGAACTCACATTTCAGAGCTGCAGAGCAGGCAGGGCACACAGGGAAGGGAGGGGAGTGCCAAGGGCACAGCAGGGGCTGCAGGTGCCCCCCAGCCCGTGGCTCAGGGGGGTTCTCCGTTGCTGCTGCCCAGCCCGGTGGGAGTGCAGACCCAGCACTGGGGCTGGGACATGGGCAGGGCATGGCCATGGACACTCATGGGGTTCCTCCTCTGCCCTGGGGCTGCAGCAGAGGTGCCCCCAGGGCCACCCTGCACCTCAGTGCCACCCCCCCTGTACCTGGCACGGCCCTTCCCCACCATTCCCACTATCCCCGAGTCATCCCAGTGGCTCTGTGTTATTGTAATCCATATATTATTGGCTTAATCCTCCCTCTTTGGAATTCCAGGAGTATGTAGACATGTTCCTGATGCATCCTGTGCTCCAGCCAAAGCCCAGCAGTCCCAGCTCCTGCCTGAGTAATTTGGGGAGGAGGAAGGTGAGGGAGCAGGGAGAGAAAGAGCTTCTCCAAATCCTTCAGCTCTTCACTTGGACACAGTGAATGAGATATTTAAATACTGTTGCCATGGAAACAATCAGAGAGGGGGGTCCGTGTGTGTGTTTAGGTAATCCCAAAGGGGGTATTTAATTGGAATCAACCACAGCTTTTTAACTGTGTTTTAAATTGGAGAGAAATAAAAAGAAGAAGCTGCCAGAAAGGGAACACTAAATAAAAGGGGAAGAAAAAAACCCCCAACCCAGCCCACGTGAAACAAGATGGGACAGGGGGGGAGAGAAAGGGAAATCAAAAGAATAAATTTACTGTAACTGGTAAAGGATTCATTAGGGTTGCACCAAAGCTTGGCTCAATTTGCCTCCTGTTGACATGAAGGAGTTTGATGTAGGTCCAGCCCAGAGGCAGCAGGAACATCTCTCCTCTTTCCCTCTCCCCGCTTCCAGGGGACCCAGAAGTTGGAAATTGGAAACTGGAAACTGCTGCTCCCAGGGAATGAGGGTTCTTTTCTCTTTTCCTTGTGATTTCCTTTGTCCAACCTCACCCACGTTGAGCAGAGCCCTCAGAGCTGCCTCACCATGGCATTTTTGAGGGCAGAAACAGCCTGTCCAGGCTCCTAATTAACAGTTACTGCTGTTAATGGTGGTATTGAGGTTGTTTTTTAAACCTGTTAGTACAAGAGCAACCTCAGTGCGAGTAAACTTGGGGAATTAGAGATCCTTACTTTGGAAAGACTCATCCTGGACTAAGGGCAGTGAGAGAGGAAGCCTGATGGTTTTAAGAGAAAATTTGATAAGCTATGAATGGAATTGTGTCTCAAAGAGCTGAACTTCATGGTCCAGAAGGTCTTTTCCAACCTCTTGCTCTCATGTTTAATGCTTTTTGTATTAAAATGAGATGTCACAGGGTCTGAATGACAGTGCAGGGGGATTCAGTCAGGCACCCAGGGAGCAGGAGCCAGTTGCTGCCCTCGTGTAAAGAGACAGGATGACATTTGGGATTAATTCTGCATGGGCAGAGGTGCCAGAACACGCACATTAAGGAAGGGCACTGATCCCAGATGGCAGGACAAGGCTCTGCTCTCTGCAGAGAGAGCCAGCACAGCACCAGCACACAGGAGGAGCTGGGAGGAGTCCAGCAGCTCAGCAAGGCAAGGGACTCACTCCAGGGCCAGTTTTAGTGCTATTTTTGGGTACTGCACATCCTCACCCTCCTCTGGAGGGGAAGTAGGAGAATGCTGCTTGGTCCTGCTGCCCTCCTGAAGCTCTGGGAGCTCAGGTTTGCCAGTTTTGTCATTATTAATAATCACCATTGGACTTGTGAGGCATGAGGGAATGCCCGGGGGGGTGAAGGAACCAAAGCCTGAGCAGGACCAAGCTAATCCAGCCCCAGCCTTGTGCACCCTCACAGGCTGGCTCTGCTCAACCCAGATGTGCATGAGGAGGCAGCACCTGGGATGGAAATGCTGTGCCCAGCACTGCCCCAGTGTCCAGGGAAGCAGCCTGGCAGAGCCCAGCCTGGAACACTGTCAGGAGCAGCTGCACCTCATGGGCCAGAAATTAGGACACACTGAGCTCCCATCAGTTCAAATCATTATGTTTTGGCAACATTCCCCCTTCCCACATGGCCCTTCCTTGACTGGATCTCCCTGTTTCCAAGTACAACCTCTCCAAGCCCCAGCTCAACCACAGAAACCTTTCCTTGCTTCTCCCTGCTTTTCCCCACAGCCCAAACTCCTTCTGCAGCCTTTCCCCCCTCACTCCCCACTCCTTGCACCTTCCTTGAAGGAGAATAGCAGGAAGATGTACGGCTGTAATGGATTTCCCCCACTGGAGTGTACATTAAATTTAAAGCTTTGCTCTGGCCACCGAATGGTTGGTCATTAATGCACCTCGAAGCAGCAGCATAAAACAATCCTCATAAGTGCTGCCATGAAAAATGGTGCCAGGGATCAGGAGTGATCAGGATGCAGACAGGAGCTGCAGCTCTGGGCGTAAAAATGATTAATGAAGGATGCCCAGCATCCTTCCTTCCCTCTGCAAGGGAGGAGGCGAGTGGGGCTGACAGGAACAGCAGCTCCTGCAGCCAGGGGGGTAATGGCAGCAATGATGTGTCTCCAGGAGATTCCCAGGGCCTTGTGTGCACATAATAAATTGCCATTGTCACTTTGGGGGAACTCACGGAGAAAGATGGTCAAAAGCAGCAGAAAGAGCTCCCCAGAGGGGAGACAACAAAGGATTGAGCCCTGAGAGCCCAGCCCTGCCAGGGAGAGGCACCAGTTCTGCTCCCCCTCAGCCTCCGTTTGCTCAGCAAAGTGGGTTTGAAGTGAACAGAAGGAGTTGGGTCCCCAGACTCATAAAACACCTGTCAGTGTGTGATGGCAGGAAAGCCAGGAAAGGGCCTGTGAGAGGCAGATCTGCAGGTCTGAGCCCTGTGCCAGAGGGCAGGGGATGCCCTGACACGCTGGGCTGTGGTGCCAGGGCACCACCTGCACTCAGGTGTGCAGGGGACAGAAGGGGTGGGGTGGGAGGTAAGTGCTTTGGCTTAGCAGAGCTCACTTTCTTCCTGAATCGAGGCAGATTTCTCATAGGAATGGTGTAAATCAGCTCAGCTCTTCCTGCCTCAGTTCTCTACCTGAAAAACAAAACTGTTGCATTTCTATTCTGCCTTCATTACTTCCAGACAAACCCTCTGGGGCAGCCACTGCTTCCCTGTGTGTATCACAGAGCTCCAGAAAGGGATCCTGCAAACACAGGAGCCAACAACTGTCACACAAACCCAGCCAGGCCTTTTGATGCTGCTCTGCCTCTCCTCCAGTGCCACACTCTGGGTTTTATCTCTGAGAGCCCACGGGGAGGTGTGGAGGGATCCAAGGGATGGGTCACACTGGGAAACCTGCTTTAATTTCCTGCTCTGCCTCCAGCTTGCCAGTGACATTGTAAATCATTGCAGGCAAGAAACACGAAGATGGATGGACTTTGCAGGGCTTGAGTGGTGCTGCCCAGGGCACAGGGGCTCATCCAGCAGAGTGCAATCAGCACAGCCCCACTTGTGCCCCTGCAGAAAAGGCACTTCAGCAGAGCAGGGTCCTTCAGGCAGTGACTCAGGAGTGAGAGACTCTCCCTTTGTGAGTCATCTGCAAAAACTTAGGACCTTGCACAGAATCTTTGCAGGTTTTTCCTTCAGTGTCTCCGTGCCACACTCTGTATTTTAATGCCAGGCATGGCAGCACTTGCTGCTATGCCCCTTTCCCACATTGTCCCCTTTCCTTTCCCATGGACATCCCTTTGATCACCTGCTGCAGCTGGCTCAGCCTCCCCTGCCCCAAACCCCCCACCTCAGAGGTGAGAATATTTCCATTAAACATGCCAGGTGTGAGGAGCAGATAAAGGCAGCTCCTGGGGTGATGCTGCTCCTTGGCTGTTTGCCACAGCTCCAGGCCTGCAGTTGGGCAGCAAAACTCCCCTTTGGCAGAGCAGAGATGACCATGGCCAGAGAGATGCCAGAAATCCTGCCCTGGGCTTGCTCTGAGGAAAACAGGGAGAATTGGCTTTTGCTGAGGCACCAGCTCTGCCAGGTCTGTGTGGGGAGATAACAGAGGGATGTGTGAGCCTTCCCTCCACCTCCTCCCTGGGGCATCCAGGAGCTGGCACAGCAGTGGCTCCCCACACCACAATGGCCTCACCTGGGCATGTTTTCCTGCTCTCACAGCCTGTCCCTGAGCTTTGGGCTCTGCTTTCCTGGGCTCAGCCAAGCTCTGCCAAGGCATTTCCCTCCCCCTGTGGAATAAGAGCAGCTGGGAGCAGGGTGGTTTGTTTGGCCTTTCATCCCTCAGCGTGATGGATGAGGACACTGATAAATAGCTGCCTCTGTGAGAAAGTCTATTTTTGGTGCTCAGCTCCCATCTGTGGCTGTGAGAACTGTCTTCCTGCTCATCTGCTCCAGGGACAGCAGCCGAAGGCTCCTGGATACTTGGATGCCATGCCCAGGGTTAGGGCTGGGCCTGGGGAGCAGGGCTGGGGATTTTTTGTTCCCTTGCTGGAAATAAAAGGGAATTTCTTCCCTGCTCAGATCCTTCCCATGGGGCAGTGTCTCCAAGGGAGCCCCACAGACACCCCTGGGGCTGCAGCAAATCCTCCTGGATTTCACAGCCTGTGGAGGGCCCAATCCCTTGGCACTTCCCAGCTCCAAAGGAGCTTCATTCCTGAGGGACTGGGAGCTGCTGGAGCTTCCAGGTCAGGGAACCACAACCGTGGCAGAGTGGGAAACAGGGAATCAGCCCCCTCAGTCATGGAAAAGTTGGGAAAAGGAAAGCTCTGGCACAGGGCTGGCTTTGCCTCAGCTGCCTGCATGACTTTGCAGCACTCACTGCTTTAATTTTCTCTCCCGTTCCTGAGCATAATTTCTATTATTTTCCATCTCTCTGTGCAAGACAGAGCTCGGGATAGATTTGGGTACCTGCATTCTGTGACTGTACATTTCCCAGTGCCATGGGACGCTGATTTCATTTGGGTTTCTAATTTATTTCACAATACCGTGGAATAATTAGAATTATTAAAGCCAAAATGTTCTTTGCTGCCTGTTTCTATTAGGCAAAGCAGCTCAGACTGCTGGGTCTTTGGGGAGGGAGGAGAAGGTTTGTTTTTTTACCACCTCCCAATCTTTTGTCCTTCATGACCTTTACTTTTTTTTTTTTTTTTTGCTAAAATTAACATTTATGCAAAAAAAGCAGAAGGGGAAAATTGCTCTCTCTTCTCATTGCACCAAAAGGAAAGGTTATTCCTTCCAGAGTCGTGCTCTGGGGCATTTTGGAGGGATGATCTGCCCTTCCTCAGGCTAAACCATCAGCTGTAATATGTTTTCTGTCTTTCTTTATTGCTCTGCTCTCCTTGGAACAGGAGTATTTTCCATGTTGACTGTGACATTACTGCCTGTGCTGGGAGCAGATGGAAAGCCAAGCTGGAGGTACAAGTCATGTTCCCATTAAGAGCCAGCAGTGAGATGTGATTGTTCCTAATGTAACCCTTCAAGTTGTTGACAGAGCTGTTTCTCAAAAAAAAAAACAACAAAAAAACCCCAACAACAACAACAAAAAAAACACCCCCAAACTAAAATAATAAAAAACAAACAACAGCCCTGAGGCCCAGCAAAGTGTGCTGGTAAAATCCTGCCTTTGAGGTGTGGGGAGTTTCACAACTGGCTTTGGTGGAACTGGGAATTTTTAGCCTGTTATTGGAATAAATCAATCAAGTGAGAGTTTTCCTGGGGATAAACAACGGAGGATTTGCATACCAGGAAATGAAGCAGCCAGATTTGCAGGAGGAGGACTATTCCTGGATTTGAATCACCACTTTGGGGTCTAATCAGCTGGAGCAAATCAGGCCCACAAGGAAAAGCTGAGTGTACACAAGGAAAATCTGAATTTCTGTCTGCTGGGCAGAGCCTGTGGCTGTGGAAGGGACCTGGTTCTAAGGTGGGCTCGAGCCAGGCCACTCCTCTGGATATTTGGATATTAAAGTTAATATCCCTGAATTGCTGGCTCACCAAGGCCTTTAGAACTTCCCAGAGCATCATTGCTGGGATCATCCTCCCCCAGTACAGGTTCTTTCCTCTCTCCCTTCCCAGTCTTGCTGGGAGGGGGAGCCACAAACTCAGTCACACAATCCTGGAAGGGCTTGGGTTGGAAGGGACCTCAAAGCCCACCTTGTTCCACCCCCTGTCATGGGCAGGGATGCCACTCAGCAGATCAGGCTGCTCAGGAAAGGGAGGAAAAAAGAAGGAAAAAGAGCTGATTTTGATTCATTTCACTTGCAAATGTAGTGCCTTAACACAGTCACATCTTTAGGAGCCCTTTAGCCAGGGAGGGATTTTAAAAGCTCTCAGTATCAGAGCCTTTCCCTTGTCCCATCCCCAACCTCCTCATCCCCTATTCAGGGGGAGCCTTTGTCCTCCCAGTGCCCAGCAGTCACCACCACGTCTCCCTTCATCCACAAAGAGAAGCCTTATCTTCTGATGGCCACATCCAGCACATTCTGTGTGACATTTAAATCTCCCTTTGTAGCCAGCTCAGATATTTCTGCTGTTAAAAGGAGCGGCCCAGCCGGGTGATTTCATTACTGCAAATGTTATTACAGTGAAAGCCTGTTTAAGACATAATGTCACTGAAGGGAAAATAGGATCTAGCAGCAAGAACAGCCTGATGGAGGGTGCTGGGTTTCATCACAGCCTGAAAGAAACCTCTCAGACATCAGACCTGCTAATGGAGCTGCTTTTTTCTCCATCGAATCAAACCAGCCACTTTCTCAAAGCCCTAAGGCGAGGAATTAGAAAGGAGATTGAATGGAATTAGGCACCCAACTCTCTCTGACTTTATATTTGAGCTCCTAAGCTGTTCTTGCTGCTTTAGAAATTGGAGCTGAGCTGTTGGGGTTCTCAGTGCCACGGCCACGGTGAATGGGGAGGCTTTGTGGCAACAGCAGCCACTCACAAAGGCACTGCAGCTCCGTGTCTGTGCCCACAGCCAGGGCTCCCTGGCCCAAGAAACCGCCACAGACACATCCCAGTCTCCCTGAATGAAGTCACTGGGAACCTGCCAAGGACTTGGCCCCAGTTTCACCCTGACGTAGCTCTGAATCCCTTCTCCTCCAAAGCAGATTTCCCAAAGGAGGTTGGACTTGCCAAGAGTAAAACCTGAGCTCCTGCAGTCAGAGGAGTCACTCGGGCTCAGCTCAGAGTGTGGGGCTCTGCACACACAGGGTGGGTGGGGGGAGCTCCAGGGCAGTGCCCACACGGACCCAGCCCCGCTCCCACCCCTCTGCCCTCGAGGGTCTGCTGGCTGAGCATTGACTGGTTCTGCTTTGAACATCACTTTGCTGTGCAAGATAGAAGTGCCCTCCATCTCAGCCTTTGGAAAGTGGGAGAAGCTCAGAATCCTTTCTAATGGGGCTCAGGGGTGTCTTGGCTGTGTTGTCTTTCTCTTCCATTTGTTCAGCCTGGAGAAGGGGAAGGAGAGAGGAGTGGAGACCTCATGGTAACCTGGAGCTTCCTCAAAATGGGCAACTCCAATCTCTGCTCTGGGTGAGCAGGGACAGGACCCAGGGAACAGCTGGAGCTGTGCCAGGGCAGGCTTAGCTTGGATTTCAGGAAAGTTTCTGGTCACAGCCCCAAGGCTGCCAGAGCTCCAGGAGCATTTGGACAACACTCTGAGGGACAGGGTGGGATTGTTGGGTGTCTGTGCAGGGACAAGACTTGGACTGGATGATCCTTGTGGGTCCCTTCCAACTCAGGATATTCCATGATTCCATGTTTCCAAGGGCTGAATCACAACAAGTCTCAGGTCACCACCTCCCACCAGCTCAGAGATCCTGTGCCCCCACTGCCAGGCTGTGCCAAGCTGTAGTGACCAGCTCCAGAGAACATCACCATTTCACAGCATATTTTACCACCAACTTACTGGTTTTTTTCAGCTGTTTTTTTTTCCCTTTGATTTTTTTTTAACTTCCTTGTGAGGGATCAACTTCAGTGTGTCCCAGGCTGCTCCTGACAGCAACAAGGCAGAGCACGACAGCAAAAACGCGTCCAGGAGCAGCTCGGGGTGTGCCCACTAAGTGCCCATAAGCACGGTGAGTGTGCAGCAAAGCCAAGAGCTGCCTCTCTCCCTCCCTCCCCCTGTGCAGGGGCCGCACAAATTGAGGCTCTGCAGGGTTTACAGCTGGCAGACAATGAGCCTGGTGCCGGCTGTTTCCTCCTGCTTTTCCTTTCTTTTAATGGCAAACAGCTCAGCGCTGCCAGGGCTCAAGTGGCCCCTCCAGCAGTGAATCGATGCAGCCAGGGAGGGCTCTGCTGTCTCTGCTGGAGTGGGCCCAGAGGGGTTGTGTTACTGCCTGTCCTCCCTGCCAAGCCTTTGCAGCCCTCGATCACATTTCTTACAGGCAGGCAGATATTTATTTGGGGCTGGGAGAGGGTTCCAGAGCACAAAACTCTCCCAGAGGTGCTGGGGGAGTAGGATGGGGAGGGTGGGCTGGACTTGGGGAGAGCCCCTGGCAGGGTGGGCACCTTGAGCTGTGGGATTTCTTTCAAAAGAAATCTTTATCCCTGATGAGGTGTGGGTAAGTAAAGAGTGAGGGTTTCTCTTTATTACACCATTGCAGTGACAGAGAGTCAATCCTGCCCTGAGCTGAGTGGCCACACGACCTCAGCCTTTGGGATAAACCCTGGATGTTCCATTCTGAGGCACTGAACCCACCTCACCCACAGTGCAGCCACAGCAGGGCCTGTGCCACAGGGAGCTGCAAAGCACTGGCACAGGCTGCCCAGGGCAGTGGTGGAGTCACCATTCCTGGAATTGGTCAAAAAAACCCCTGTGAATGTGGCACTTGGGGACATGGGTTAGTGGTGAACATGGTGCTGGGCTCATGGTTGGTCTTGATGATTTTGGAGATCTTTCCCAACCTTAATGATTCTGTGACTCTGTGGTGGATTTTCCTCCCCAGGCCGGTGGGTTTTGCCCCTCAGCTGAGCCCTCAATCCCTCCTGGGTCCTGCCAGTTCCAGGTCAATCCCATCTGTTCCAAGCCCTTCTGGCATGTGCCTGGAATTCTGGAGTTGTCACGGCTGAAAAGGCCTCCTCAGTGGGTCTACCAAACAGCACCTGCTGGATGAAACATCTCATTTGTTTGCAACTGAGTCTAACAAAGTCTGGCTCCTGTGCCTTCCAGGTGCCTCTGGACACGCAGCATCCAGGGAAGTGATTGATCCCTGATCTTTAAAACAGAGCAGCTGAAGACCACGGGGACTTGATGGAAAACAGCAGCTCTGGAACTCTCCAAAAATTTCCTTGGGTTGAGTTTTCCTTGTCTGACAGTGCTCAGAGGTGATTTATGTATAACCAGAGCAGCCTCCAGTGGTTGGATCTGTGAACTTTCCAACAGCCCTTCATCCCAGCCCATGGGTGGGTTTTGCAGAGCCCGAGCCCAGTCCAGGAGGATGGGCTGGGATCTCCTCCCAGCGGGGGATGGATGAGCTGGGAGCAGTGGGTGTCCTGCCCATGCTGCCCGGAGCCAGTTTGGTCCCTCCCTGATCTGGAAGCAGCTGCTCGGGGCTTGGGGCCACCCTGCTGTGCACAGACAGCACCAGCATCCCCCCCCCCGAGGTGGCAGCAGCACCCCCGGCTGCCAGGCAGGGATGTGGGCATTCTCTGCCAGTGCTATCCCAAATCCCCCAGCCCTACAGGTGCCTGGGATGGGGGAGCCACATCCTGCTGCTCTGTCTCCGAGCTGTGCTCCCACATCATCTGTCTCTGCCAAGCAGCAGATGGTCCTCCTCGGTCTGTGGGCTCAGGGGTGGTGCAGGGATGCAGCTTGCAGGGAAATGAGGCTGCAGGATCCCTCTGTGTGCTGTCCTGCACCTGGAGCTTCCCAGGGGGAACAGCTTGGAGGGAATCGCTGCCAGCAGAGTGAGTTTTGGGGGGTGTCCTTCAAATTCTCTCCTTGTGCCTTGGCAGTTCTCAGAGTGGTTTTTGCTTCCTGGGGCAAACCAGGTGAGAGGCAGGACTGTGACCTGGGGGGGGTGGGAAGCTGAGG
>JAWWEV010007785.1:0-56338 GCA_035583235.1 Hafferia zeledoni | reverse complement strand
GCAGGCTCGAAGGGCACACCCATGTGGGGAGAGCCCTTCCCAAATCTTCGTTCGCGAAGACTGGGCCATTATTATTACCTGTAGTTTGACAGGCTTCCTCTAGTTGCATTTCCTGTTAATGGTTTGATCAGCTAAAGTGGGTTGGGATGGGGAAGTTAATTCTGAGTCCCTGCTTTTCAGTGGGTAGTTAAAGCTAGCAACTGAAAAACAGAATGTACAAAACCCACCAGCATTAAACACCCTTAGGATTAAGCAGTGGAGCAGGCCCTGGACTCAGCTGAATTCTGCTCAGTTTTGGTAAGCCAACTGCAGGGTGCATTCCTTTCCCAAAGCAGAGCAGTTCCAGGAAAAAGTTACAGCAGAAAGCCACGTGCTGGAGAAGCAGCAGCCCTGGGCGCTGGGCCTTTGGAACACGGGGTCAAGTTCTTGCCTGCAGAGGGAAAACTGAAACTGGAGCAAGTGGTCATTTTACTGAGCTACTGCATCAGAGAAAGGCACCACTTTCTCAGGCACAAGGTGTGTTGGAGCTGTGCAGGGCCAGGAGCTGATGATCCTTGTGGGTCCCTTCCAGCTCAGGATATTCTATGATTCTCCTTGTTCCTCCATAGCTTGTGCAGGCCTGGCAGCAGCACATCTGCTGTTCTGAACCCCTGAGGCACAACTGGGATTTGACCCTCAGAAGGGCTCAGGCACACATCCCTCAGGCAGTCCTCAGAACTGAGAGCTGTGAGCAGGCAAAGCAGATGTTTGGGTACATAGCTGGGAGAAGGAGAGCAAACAATCAGACACACTGGGATGCAGGCACTTCTATCTGTGGCACTAGCCTCAGGCACACACTTAAGCAGGTAGTGATTTCACGTTTTCCCCATCCCTCAGTACCCGGGAAGAATGATAGCAGGGAGCTTTTTTTTCCCTGTTCTGCTAGGCATTGAGGCAGATGTGGTCTTCTTTGAGTTTTAATCATTGTTACTAGTGTGCTCACACTAATTTACAGTGAGTTACTAGTGTGCACCACCACACTGAGCATTTGAGAGCTGTGAATTTCCCTTCTCACAAACAGGCAGCCAGAAAAGCTGAGTTTGCACATGGTTTATTAGAAGACTAACCCGTAGAGCTTCAGCTTTCCACATACTCACAGACACCCCTAGGAGCTTGTTTCCCAGGGCTGTGTGGCAATCACATTTCCAAATGCCACATCAAAGTGAGAGAGATGCAAATGGCAGTACCATCTCTTGCTTTTCTTTGGCCCATCTGCCTTTGGCTGATGCATCCAGGGAAGGCTGGGGCTTTGAGCTGCTTGAAGTACAACCAACAAGCCCAATGCTACACAAGGAGACACCAAAGTGCGTTTGCAGACAGAACAAAGCACAAGTTTCTGTAGTCACTTGTGTGGTTTTTCTCTTGTGGCTACTCTGATAGCTTCTTCTCTAATAATTGCTTCACCAGAACAGGACTGGACCGTCCTTGTGTTTCTCTTTGTACCAGGCCAATTAACTTATTCAGAACTTTTCGATTTCCTGCCTTTATCGCCATAACCTTTAAAGAGAAAAGAAGCAAAAGACATCAGTGTTAGAGGAATACTGAACATCTTCACTCATTCCCAGACAGGGTATGAATATTTTTGTCCTTTGGACCATTGTGATAGAAGACTGTATTTTGGTCTAAGGTGTTATTTATAAAAACTGCCTTCAGCTTTGCAATAAGCTCCTGCTCTGCTCCCATGAGAGAACAGCAAGTCCCTACAGAAGCAGAGCCTTACAACTAATAGAAACAGCTCCTCTTATTGAAAGACTCAGAAAACACTTTTGGATTTTAACAGTGTCTGCAACTTGAACAGCAGCTTCCTGGAAAAGAGCCAGAGAAGTGAGATGGACTTTTCTTGCTAATAGGATCTACTTTTTTACTGAATATAATGTTCTGTTATAACAAGAAATTTTCCTCAAATCATAGTCTTATTTGATAATCTTTGTGAGATCGTTCAGGAACAGATTTGTGGTTTTGTAACAGCACGTTGCTTCCCTTAAGCACAGAATCCTTTGCAACATGACAATTAATTAACTGGTCAGAAATACAACCTCCTATCAGACAGCAAGTGACTGATGCACAATCACCTGCCAAATTGCAAGGGCCACATTTAAAAGCTAAAAGGATGAGAAATTTCATCTCTGGGCGTTCCTAAAGGAGATGCTACTGCTGAAAGAAGCATCTGACCTTCATACTGCTTGTATGCAGGGATGGCATTCTCTACATTGTCAGAGTTACTGGGCAGAACACCACAGCTGCAACTAAGCAGGATTTGCAGGTATTAAAGGAAGGGTTATGAACACAGGAGCCACCAACTGTGCCAACACCAAACTCAAATGCAAATATTGCCAGTCATTACAGTATCTGAATTATTGTCAATCTAAAACCTCTAATGTCACAGTATGGAAAGGACTCATTACTCTGGATCTGCTAGAAAGTACCTATGTGGGGCAGAGTGCACTACAATCCAGATACTGTACTATCACAAAGTGCTCAGTGTTGGCTTGAACAGCTGTTTTTAGATTAGTTCATTCTGAAAAAAGTTACTCTCAAAACACATTGAAATGGGAGTGTGGTTATAGACCTCTGGCTCCTGCACTTCCCAGTCGGTTCTAATGTTCTTTCCGTCCACGCTTGTGCTCTCCTACCAGTCTGAAAATACAGCAGCCCTTTTATCAGGCTCTGCAAATGAGTCAGTCTGATGGAGGTCACACCGACCTACTGCAAGCTCATTTTCTTTATCAAAAGCTCTTGCAGAGCTGTTAGCATCCCCCAATGAGATCTGGAGTGGGTGGTACTGTTCTCAAAAGATGTTAATGTTTTTTTCCAAATGGCAAATGTAGCTAGACATTGTTTATGTATTAGAAGTAAGCTATTCACTTCTGCTTTTACATTTTTGCTCCAGAGAACGTATAAGTGCCTGTTCTCATTTTTTATAAAGCAGATTATGTAGACTCTGTCAACATCTATTGTGACTCCTCCCCTTCAGGAGCAACAAGGGTTTTTCCCCCCTTTTCCAGCTCAGACCGTGTTAGTCTGATGAGCCAGACTGGCTGCTGTGTCTTTCCAAGGAGATGGGGAAGAGCCAACCTTCCCCTCCCCACCATCCTTCCTACTGCGGCATTTGTGTTGCTGCCACAGCCCAGCAGAACAGCAGAGTGAGCAGCAGCTCTGGAGCCACCACTGCTGCTGCCACAGGGGTCTGGCTCTCCCCACCCACGGCCACTGTCAGGCAGGACAGCCAGCTAGACTTGTCTTTTTGGCAGTGCGTGAAGACACGGACGTGGCAAAGAATCAGATGCAAATAAAACGTTTGCCTTGCCAGCTCTGATACATTCTCTAATTCCATAAGTAATATATGCCTTGCTGGCAGGTAACTTCAGCCTCCAGCTTCAGAACAGTGTTGCCTCAATATCACAACAGGTGACATAAAAATCAGAGTTATGTGGCCAGGTGGCAGGGTCATGTTCATGGCAGTACAGCCGGAGAGGGACAGGGCCCTGCAGTTTTGCTTTCCTGCATTAAAGTTTCATGGTCTTTCAGAATGACTTAGCACATTAGCCAGACTGGTAATTTCTTCTGCTGATCATTTTGTGCAAGCTTCAATTTCAAAAAAACCCACTTAGTTAAATAAGAAAGGAGAAGAAAAGCCTGATAATATCTTGGCAGCAGCTTTACTGCTCTGGCTGTAGAGCTCAAATGCCATCAAAAGGGAAAAAACAGAGAGGCCATTTTCACCCTCCTTTCAGTGCCACAGACTGACACAGTGCAGAAGGTTCCCAGCAACAGCATAATCACCTCATTTTCTTGTCTATCAATCACTGCCTGGCAGATCTGTTCGAGCTCTTTTTGATCCTGTAAGAGCTGAAGTTTCTGTTCTTTAACAATTTCAAGAGGAGTCTTCCCTTCTCCCTTCCACAATTCTGCAAGCACCTGAAAATCACAATAAAAGCAGCAAAGGTCAATGTCTTGACTTTCCAACGTTGTTTACATGCAGTTATTTCAGCTACCAATCCAATAAGCCAGGTTTTAGTTAAAGCAAGAGCTGACTGTCAGAATGTGAACAAACCCAAGATTTAATCCTGTGCCTCTCTGAAAGTGCCTTTGCACCCTCCCTCCTCTTCTGCACCCTGTAAAAAGACAAAGAATTGTCACTTACTGCCTGAGTACAGGTGAATGGTTCACACCTGGTGCCTGCCACAGTCCCAGGAGCTGCCAGCTCCCAGGGGGGATGTTTGCTGAGCACAGCCCCGGGTCCCTCACTGGCAGAGGGGCACCCCAGCAGAGAGTGGCACGGACTGCAAGGCTGTGCCTCCAGCAGGACTCGTGCTCATCTCACATTATTCACACGAACTGCCTGAGCCGTAAGGAAATGCATCTCCATGAGCAATGGCTCTGCCCGGGAACTGACGATTAGCTGACTATTGTACCAAGTCCAGTCCCAGGTAACTCATCCCATTACCAGTCCTCACCAGCAAGCTGTAATGAGGATACATATGACAAAGCAGAAGAAAAATGGTGCCAAGCAGAATGAATGCAGGAGTTCCAGCCCACCTATGCATCATCTCCAAGCACTGGACTGCTGGGCAAATCCAGGCCTGCAGAATAATCACTTGTTAATGCTAGTGTGTTTTCCTACACTGCAGCAGGGCCATTGCTCTGGAATACACTTGAGAGGAGAGAACATTTATAAAAAACCAATTTCCTTGGGCAGTCATTTTCTGTATTCCCTTTGCTCTTATTTCAGGGCTGTGGGAGGAGAGTAAGAAAACCTTATTAAAACAGCTCCTTGTGCTCCATCCTGAGCTGAAGATACAAGTGTATGTTTGGGCCATTGCTGAGTCCCAATATGGAAATGGATGTCATGTCAAAATTTCAGCATTAAATATTCACTGTAGGATGAAGAGGCCACGATGGGGAGATGAGGAGGAGCATTCAAACTGCATGTTAAATAATTTCCAGGGTAGCAAGAGAACTTGGGGAAAAATGAACCATGAGGGATGGTATCCTAAGTACCCCAGTAATTTTCTTCAGCATGACAAATTTTTTGGTACAGACGACTTTCAGTTAATTCCATAGCCACAGGTATTTAAAAACCATGCATTGATAAAATTCCTGCAAGAGATTTGTTTGCCAGTGGTACCCCAAAGCTTTTTGTGGGATCTTATCACTCTTTTGGAGACCTTGAGAGAGGGCAATGACACACAGCTGTATTGTGGCAGCTACATCTTAATTTTTCCCTGTAAAAGGGATAAAGGCAGATCACAATATTGAAGTTACTGACAAGCAGACAGAGTTCCAACCACTGTAAGTAAAACTTTCAGATGTTTATACTGAATAAATCAGTGGTGTGTATGATGTCTTCTACAAGATTTTTCTTCTAGTGTGGTACTTCAAAGTCATCATGCCAGTGCTGCTTGGAATACTCTTGGGAAGAAATACTTTATATCCAACAGAGATGCAGTGTCTGCAGCCTCTTGGGTTTTTTTTGGTTGTTGCTCTCCACTGCTCCCCCAGGCAGCCCTCCTGCTTCTTCCCTGAGGGACCAGCAGGAAGCTTTCTGTCCGCGAGGTGTCCCAATGCACCCGGTGCTGTACACCACCCCTCAGAGTGAGCCCTGTCCCCATCGACAGCACAGCCCCAGCAAAACACCCTGGCGAGTCTGGAGTGCTGCACAAATCAGGGCTGGACAATGAGTAAACCCTTTCAATCTCCTGGAAAAAGGCAGATGGGATTTTCAGGACTGGTCTGTATTCAAGCAGGATGCCATGGGCTGCAAGAGGGGGAAATCTGCAACAAACAAAATCTATGCAGCTGACCATGGCAGAGTTACCAGGAGAACTCAAACAGCAGGCTGACTTAGAGCAGGACAGCTTGACAGTCAGAAATCCAGGTCTGATTCCTTGTTATGCCTATGCCAGAATTTCCTGGCACCAAGAAAAGCTTGCCCATTAGAGACCTTGAAGGCACCAGATTTTCCCTGTGTGACAGCTGCATCATGTGTACTTCTCCATTTGGTAACAAGCATCTCCACTTAGCTAGTAGAGCAACAATGTTATCAAGGCCTTTGCTTGTTTACAGGTATGGAGGAAAGCAGAAAGAGATGTGGCCAAGACCTGTCAAAGATGCACTTTTTAAAAATGTGTTTCTCAACTTGGCAAGGAGTACAAATCTAAAGAAAGCAGTTTAAAAAAATGATTTCAACTCATTTCCACAAACTGCCTGCACCAGCACAGAAGGATCAAATTATAAAGTCTCAAGAGCCAAAACGTGAATCTCAGGCCTCATTTTCATTACTGAAATCTCTGTAGCTTCTACTATTGATTCTTGCCTGAGCGTGATCAGATTTTAATAATGTTCTGCAGTCTTTACCTATGCAGGCATAGCAGCATTGGTCAAGATGAATTAATCAAGACTTACAGGTCTGGCTGCCATGGGCATCATATCAAACATTCTGCAACTGGTGAACATGCCAGCTGACTGCTGTGCCTAGGAACACTCCAACTGGAAACCCTATCTGCACTGATTTGCTGCCAAGGGTGGGAGGAAAGCAGCAGGCAGCAGCACTCGAGTCAGTCCTGTGGGCACCTCTCCTTTCCAGTGACGGAAGCCTTGAGCTCTGGCGGTTGTCCCTCAGCCTCTCACAGAAGTGAGGGGCAGGCTGGGCCCAGCCCTCCAGATGGTATAGCCCTAATTGTTAAAGCAGATGGTTCAGTTTAGGTCTGTGTACTCATTTCCCTGCTCTCTGCTTTAAAGTAGGGGTGCCCAGCGGGTCTGTTGAAGTTATTCCTAGGTGGGTGACCTATGCAACTGGAGAAGCCAGCAACACTCAGGGTCTGCTCTGATCCTTGGCCTGCTGGGGCACGGATCCCCCATGAACTCGTGACAAGAGTGTCCACACAGAGTTGCTCCAGCATGGCTCTCACCAGCAGGGGCAAGTTTCTGCTTCCCTGGCCCAGGAACCAGCCTCCTCCCACAATGCTGCAACTCAGAGGCAGGTCTGTCATGCCAGAGATGCACTCACTGCCATCCTGGCAAATGAGGAGCACAGCCCCACCTCAGGCACGCTCCCTACGGACTGGTGCTGGCCCTGGGTGAGCAGTACTGACACCTCCCACTGTGGGCTTCAAAGCAGTGCCCCTGGGATGGGCCACAGCACATGCCTGTGCAGCTCCCTGATCAGGACACACTCGCCCCACAGCCCTGCATGCTGCATTGCGGAAGCTGCTCCTGCCCTGCACATGCACGCCAGCCTGGGAGACCTCTGGAGCTGGATGCTGTATCTGATGGCAAGTTGGGAGTGAGCTCTGTAATTACCTACATGGTAATTATGTGAGCATACAGTGCCCTTTGCTTGGCATGTGCGTCCCACCATACAATGCTCTGTGTCAGTGCTCACAGCTTCTGTCTGCCTGTGTTTTACTGCCTTACACAGCAGAGACTGAACACAAAGCCTTTTAAAACATTTAAACCGTTCACAGCTCCCTGCAGGGAGCAGGTGTGTGTGCACACGTCTGCACTCACCCCATCCAACCCTTCCATCCTCTCCTGTTGCATCTGTGTCTGCCACTGCACATCACGCTCCCCCCACAAGTGCTGCAATTCATCTGCTGGTGTGTATATATAGTCCTTTCTGCCCTCGGGCCAAACGGCATCTCTGCCTACTGCTGAGAATTGTTATAAGCGTTTGTTTCTCTTCTGACATCCAGGAAACCCAAATACCTTTGTAAATGTGGCAGGGTTTCTGCAGTTTGATAGCATCATCACTGGCTGATGGCAAACAGTACTGTGACTTCTCTGTGTCCAATTGCAGAGCACCGAGGACAACATGCACATTGCAAGGAGTTGGTAATTAAAAAGAAATTAATCTCTGAAATTCTTGACATTTTATAACCTGTCAGAAGTGCTGGCACACAAATATACCACAAGGCAGAAAACTCTAGAAGAGCTTTAGTAGCCTGTCCCTACCTCAGCAAGGAAGAGACTAAAGACTGGAGTTCTGAAGCTTTCCTTTCAAATGCAGACACCAAACTGATGGGTGGCCCACAACCCCTCAGGCACAGAGCTGCTCTGCATTCCAATGCTTTTCCTATTAATACTTTATCTCCTTTTTGAAGCTTTTACTTTTCCAATACAAAATTTCCAAACACACATGCCTGAAGCCAGGCACTTGAATCCCTATTTATGACGCCTGTCTTAAGCAGCTGGCTATCCACAGAAACAGACCAACAAGGAGACCAACTTAATTAAGAACCACAAGCATCTCCAAAAAAAGAAAACAAACCACAAAGTCCAAATGTCTCCAAGTAGGGTAAAGAGCCATGTTTGCAACAGTTACATTTGGTTTATAATCATGCAAAAACCCCCTAAAACTGACTTCAATACCATTCCAAAGTTGTACTTGGATTTAATGGATAGATGCCAGATAGATGGAAACCTGCCCTGTATATTTCAGGGTGTCAAAAGTTTGAAAGCAGACAAAGCAAGTTAAGTGTCTTCATTAACAGTTTCACTGATAAACACAGAAACAGGTACCTCTTGCACTTATCTAGTGTACAGTAATTAATCTGAAAAGACAACGCATTCCACATCAATAAGCCAGCAACAATTCAAGCTGAATGATTGATTATTCCTCATCACAAAAACCTCCATATTTTGACTACAGGCACAGCAGTCACCATATCCATTGTATCCAGTTCACAATTTTAGATATAGATCATCAAGAGCTGAGTTTTCAGACTGTCCTAAGCAACATGCTGTTTTAAAAAAACAGCTTTACCATCTTTATTTGCATGGAAGGTCTATAACAGCACTTGCTCAAAGAACCAAGGATAAAAGAAAGGCCAGACCTCTCCCACTTCTCACTCAGGGATACACCAAAGCAGAACTTTTTCTGTGACTACACTCAGGTGAATTAGATCCTTTTCCACATGGTAATGCTTGGGAATGTAGATCTTACGGTCCCTTCGTACCCAGTAATGGATACTCTCAACTGCCAGCCATGGGGTAGCTCCGACTGACCTTTCACCCAGGTCTAACTTGAACTATGAAATTGTGATTTAGTGTCTTTTCTGTTCAGAAGCAGGATCTATTTAATCGACTTCAGTTCACGTTGTTTAAATCTACTATTTGGCTTCTGCCCCCTTCTAACACTGAATATGCAGACGTATCTGAGATTATATACACAGACAAGGCATTTGCATCTCAGATACAAAATTTATCCTTCATCTTTCAAATAATTTTCTTTTAAAACAACCATTGTACTGGTACACACTGATTATAAAATTGCTACACAACTGGAGGTAGCAGCCACAGATTCAGAGTACAGTAAAATCAAAAAGGTACTTACCTGCTTTGCTGCTGTGGAAGAAATTTCTTTTTTTTCTAGGAGGTTCAAAAGGTCAGCCAGGAGATAAGAACTGACTGGGCTAGGGAGAAAGGGGGCAGAAGTTACCTCAGAGAATAGGGGGATGTAATACATCTATGCTACTGTTGCTTGCCTAAAGATCACACAAGCTGGTATTTTTCCTCATGTTACACTCCATTCAAGTTTGGTATTGATGGCCTCCTATGCCTTACCACCACTGTATTCTAAACACTTGAAGACTGATTACTGCCCTTAGCTACATGGTCCTCTTCTCTGCAACAAATTTTCCTGACTCCATTCAGCAGGACAGTGCCATGGCCAGCGCAGCATTGCCTGGTGTGCCAAACTTCACAGGTAACAACTAAAGCAGCAGCGAGCTGACACAGTACTACGCATGGTACGTGAGAAAAGGATCACTTTTGTTTCACCACTGTACCAATTGCAACGACTGACCTTTCCTTGACTGTCAGGGAATGTTCTTTCAAATAACCAAGCAGGTCTTTCAAAATCCAGCCGATCACTTTCTTTGGCTTCATTCGGGTCTGTTTTACCACATTTTCAAAGAATTCTGCTAATCCGTCTTCATTCTGTTTAAGAAAAGTTAAATGCATCAAAGAGATACTGGAGTGCAAACTTGAGGACAGAATCAGAGAACCACAGACTTGTGAGGGTTGGAATGGACCTCTGGAGATCATCCCGTCCAACCCCCACCAAGGCATGATCACCCAGAGCAGGGGGTTACAACTAATTATACAATTACTCCTGGCATATAAATGCTCAATCCTAAAGTAAACTTCAGTTGTGAATTCACTGCGAATTCACCAGACTTTAGAGTAATTTTATTAATGTAACAGCAAACTATCTTATGCCTAGAACCAATACATAGAGCTTATCTGTCAGCCTGTATGTTTCAGTGGAACTTCCAACAAATGAGTGATCACTATTCTCTTAACACCTCCCTAAAATTAGCATTTGGAGAGAACCTTTCTCGTCCTCTCACATGTTCTAAGTATGTATAATGCTGGAAAATACAATGCTGCCATCTCACAGACTGTTGTGCTACCTTTTACCAAGAACAGATTTTTTCCTGAAATTGTCTTCACTCTTTGTCTTGCAATTGCTTCTGTTTATTTTGGACAGAAGGAACAAGTTTAGCTTGCATTTACCCTTCAATGATATGGAAAGGTCATACTATAAGAAGCAAGGTTTTATTATTCCATTTTTTTCAGAGAAGCTATGTAAGCTTTTCCACAGCACCCTTAAATGCTCAGAAGATGTGACAGTAGGGGATTCAATTTATAGCCTAAGTGAAATCTGAGATTGTTTTTGGAAGAACATATACTGCACAGTCTGTTGAATGCTGTGGTGTTTGTCATCAAGGCATTGGTGGATCTTTAACTACAGGACAGAACTCATTAGGTTTACTGAGGGCTGAAGATGTATGAAGTGGCAGCTTTACCTTTTCAAGGAGGAATCCAAATCCACCATTGCCACTGGATTTCTGCAGTGTGGCATAAATGCACAGGAGGACAAGCCAGCTCTCAGAAGCTGAGAGGTAACAGTTTAGATACAGCCAAGCAGCTATTCTAAGTACACAGTCATCACAGGAAAAACATTTCCCAAGCACATACTGACTGCAGCCAGAACTCAGAACAGTTACGAGCAAAAAGAGTGCAGGGTACACACTAAGTCAGAGTTCTCCATTCAAACACATCCCATCGAACACTCATATGCCCTTGTTTTAAAGGCCATTTAATGCCATAGCAATACAGAATTTTGGACTTTCTTCCCCAAACTTTCAAAACACAAACTTCCAACAGCTTTGGATACCACATTTTTCATTGATAATGATGTATGGCTTTTGAGAAGACTGCAAATTACTGCTCTCTTTTCTGTGAAACGGAACAAAGTGTGCTTAGATTAATGTCTGATGTGATGTAAGACTTGTGTGAAAAAGATCAGACCCATCCCCTTTACCTTGAGACCATGAGCAAAGAAACCAAATTCTCAGCCTAGGAAACCACTGAAGTCTTCTGTGAACCAAGGTAAACCTTGTTACTCCCACTAGTTATCTATATAATATACAGAGACATAATTCTCTTCTCCAGTGTTCTTACTAATTTAACTAGCAGTTACTCTGTAATCAAATTATGCAAAACTAGACTAGAGGAACAAACTGGCTTAAGAAAAACAACAGTAAAGGAATTACATGATTACCAAAGTACAGTAAACTTGATTAAAAACTGTGTGTACGTTAAGTGGAACTCCTAGAACGATGCATTGCCAAGTACTGTACTCTTTCTAATTCACCTCAGGATTCAATAGCACTGATTATTTAAACAGTGGGTTCCCCTACACAAAAACACCTGTCCAATTTAGGTAGGAAAAAGTTGGCACATGTGACTGCTGGTTTCTTTACACATGCTGCAGAAGGTTTTACAAACACTGCAGGCAGAGCAGCTCTATTATGCACAGGCAAACAATGTCTGCCACACGTCTGAATGCAGCTGCAGAGCTCAGGCGCAGCATGTCCAACACTTCCATCACAGACAGGCTACAGAATCTATCCCTCCCTACACGTGGGCACATTCAGATTTCTGGATACCTACAGCCTGGCTGGAGTTACAGCTCTGACCCTGCTGCCAGACCTCTGGAAATCGAGGACAAACACACCCAGCCCTCGCATTTTAATCAGCTCATTTCCAGGCAGCGAGCACAGAAAAGCCCAGGAAAATTCAGGGAGACAGACTAACATGTGCTTACAGGTCTAGGAACCCTAGACTCACTACTTGCACACACAAAACCAGATATATTTCCCCAAATTCCCTTGCATTTCATTTTAGGTTTTTCTAAAGTGACTGTCATTTTCTGTAGCCAGAGAGTAGGAAAACCCAGCAATGTTAGACTAAAATGAATAAGGCAGAATGTCAAAACATCAGACTGACTGACAGAAATGAAACATTTTCCTTATTTCCTTGTCATATTAGAAAAAATGTAAGCATAACTTGATTAGCTTAAATTTCTAGATACTGTACTATGTGAACTTGACCTCAATTTGTTTTATATTTTGGTCAACTTTCTTCATGCCAAATTTACACCAACTACAGACACCTGTCCCTTGCAGTATATCTGGGCTAAATCCATGCTCTAACATGCTGGATTACAGGAATGCTAACTTTCTGTTCTCTCTTAATTCTGAATGCTCTGTTCTAATCTTCATAGACAGAAAAGCAGAAATCTGGAATAGCACCACCATGTTTGTGATCCAGGCCCACTCAGTGCTCCCCGTAGATACCAAAAAACTTACTCAATAAAGTCTCACTGGAATGAAATCTAACATACCAGTATTTCAACCAGATGCAAATTTCCTTCCTAAACATGGTTTAAAATGATCATTTCATAGCACTGAGGTGTCAAAAAACCTAGTGGTGGAGTGATTTCAGATAACTTTTAAACAGCTAAAACAATACTTTATTTTACAGAATGCCATGGGTACAATCTTTGGGGACATTGGGACTGTAATGCAAACTTATGCTTTTAAAGATCAGTAATGTTTCCCAAAGAACTGAAGAAGAAAAGTACTTCAATGTTCACAAATAAAATGTCATTTGCTGCTTTGTTATTTCCATTTTTACCATCACAGATCCTACAATAACCAACTGTGAGGTAACAACTGCTGCAAAAATGTGCAAGATTGTCATGGGAAAGAAAACAACCCAGAACATCTAGCAGGCAAGCAGAACAGTTAAAGTTCAAACTTCTTCCTAAAGTTTCTTACAAAATGATGTAAATTCTAAAAATGAGCATAATTTCACTTGCACACCAATGTATATGAGAATGACATGCCATAAAACAAAATGGTCAAAACCAACTTCTACAGCATCCCACTTCTGACTGTTTGAAGGAGTCACCAGTGTAATTGTCCAACAGTGCAATTAGCCCAAGCAGAACTGCCACTTTTATCTGAGTAAGCAGAGGAACAGCAAATGCTCAGGAAGATTTGGAATTCACATGAGAAAGGAAGGGATCACATTGTTTTGTCTCATGCTGTACTGTGACAACTGATCTATAATCAGTTTGAACTTCCCTTGCCCCCAGCATGCATTTTGAAAACAAAACTGGACATTAATACATTAATGTCTATGCCAATATATCTGGTTTTTTTAACTCAATAGGAAGCAAGACAAAAATATTATAATACCATTAACTGGCAAAGTTGTCAGAGATCCTTCTCGACTGATGTATTTGCCAGCCTACCACTTCACTCAGCAAAGTAGAAACTGCATGCAGAAACTGAGTTCGCAAATACCATGGAGTGTACATGGCTCAAAGAATTGTATGCTTGTGAATAAGAACAGTGCTGCATGAAGAAAAATCAGAAACATCATTTATTCTTGCAATTTATATAAAACTGTCAAAAATTTAGCAATATACACTAAAGACATTTCAGATATAAAGATACGAATAGGCTACTCCTTCCATTTCAGTATATCTTGTAATTAGGCAGAGGAGTCTCAGTTTCTCAACACCACAGTGTGTACAAGCAACTACTGTGGATGAGAAGAAAGCTCAGGAAGCAAGCCTGGAAGCTCACCTGCATGCTGGGGCATGGTGCTGTTTTCCTGTAACTTTGGCGCATAACACTTTCTGTAACAAGTTGGTGCAGAACAGAGTTTGCATTTTAGAGCCATCCCTCTACAACAGCCATTTATTTAATGAGCACTCCTGGGCGCTCTAACCTGAATGGATGCTCATTAGATCTGTGCATCTGGCCCTATCAGCAATCTTCTGCAACTTGTGCTGCAAGCTGAATGCAGCAACACACACACTGCTTTCCGAGGAATTAAGGTTAACTGGTCTCCCAGTGAACAGGCAAGCAACTTTTATGGAGAGTATACATGCTGACACTCCAATGCACAGTAAAAGGAGACCCGCAATGAAGAATGTGTTCACTTCATACATTCAAATGGATGCATTATCTTGTTACGAGCTGAATCCCAAATTTCAGCTTGAAGCTCATTAATTATCTTACACATTGCAAAATGGAAAAAAAGGTAAAAGGGTAAAAGCAAAGGCAATAATGGATTTCAGAGAACAGCTGAAAGGGCAGGATAAGGCAAATATATAAGGCTCGTTGACAGAGATGACAGAAGTCACACAGCAGAAGCCATCCATACTAGCAAATTGAAACAAACAAAATTTGGGTTGATGCGAAATGAAAGGAGTGGCTATACCGGGTCCAACTGGGATGGAGTTTATTTTCTGAAGAGGGTGACTCTTCAGAAGTGGATTTGTGGCTAATATAGTGCTGACAACATACCAGTGTTTTGGCTACTGCTCAGCAGTACTTTCTCCTTCCACAGTGCATAGGCCAAGAACACAGCCCAGACAACTAACCCAGAATGATCGAGGTTTTATTCCCTGCTCAACAAGGAAAACAGAGGGAAGGGGATTCTGGGGGAGGCAGTCAGTGTTATTGGCTGCAGACTGGCTGTGTGTGGGTCTATCTGTGGGATGTGGTGATTGACTGCATTTGTATCACTTCTGGGTTTTTCCCTTACCTGTTCCTTCACGTAAGGTCTTTACCTCAAACCATTCGTCTTCTCACTTTTGCTTTTGCTACTCTCTTCCCTGTCCCACTGTTAGGGAAAACAAGCAAGCATTTGTGGTACTTAACAGCTGGCATAGGTCAACTCACCATGGAGGGGAAGAAGAAGAAATCAGAAAAAAAATGGTGCAGGACCTATCTACCCTTTCTACTCCTATGTTTATTTTAATATGTGAGAAATATGTTGATGTGAAAAAAATGCATAAATGAACAAGAATACTGGCTGTAAAATCACATTTTGCAGCCTATACAATGAAACAGAAAGGTAAGAACTACTGGTACATCTTGATACTATCACTGCAGTCTCATGACTTTGATAAGACTTATGACTCACCTGCCCACCAAACAGTGAAACATCTGCAACTCACTAAATGGCAGAGCACCACAAAAGCAGTTTTCCTAACAGCTTTCTTCAGAACAAAGAATCATTTTCTTTCTGTAGAATCGGCTTCTGTACAAGTATTAAATTACAGACACACAAGGAAGGGATATGAGGTAGTTACGGCACTGCTTTCCGTCCAGTTTTAGTCAAAGAAAAGGAACTCCTCCAGAGACAATTTAAAGTACTTACAGTTCTGCTCTGAATGTCACTCTGAAAAAGTCTTTTTCCTTGTGTCTCCACCTATCACAGAGGTAACCAAAGCAGGACACTCTCCTAGCTTAGCTGGCTATGTGAAATGTCTAATCTTGGGTGGGTATACTAACCCCCCCTCACCAGAGTTACCACTGGCAAAGAGAGATGACACAGTTTGTATTTAAGAAGCCTGAAGTCCTTTAGAATAATTTTGGAAGTCGTGAGATTTTGCTGTCACATCCTTTTCTTTCTCATTCCCTCTTCTGAAACTACCTCTGGTAAACTGCATTGTGAGGTCAAAGTTGATGTGCAACCATTTGGTGTATTTCTCAATGAATAAATCTGGGATATTTTTTCCCAAATAATCTGGAAGGTAGATCAGTGAGCACAGGAAGCTGAAAGATTTAGACTCTGGATTTTGATTCAGATTTGTTAAACATGGTCAATGTGCCCAGCCTTGTACCAGGCCCAAAGACGAAGAGTAGACACTTGCAGACACGGGTCTGTAACCAGAAGCTGTACATTTGTTGCAGTCAGTCATGGGTGCATTGATGTGTAGAGAGACAAGATCAATATTAAATAATAGTTATTTGACTGTACGTGGCGTGAGAAACGCTTCTAGGTGCACAGTGCCTCATTTGTTTTCTCCACCATTCTACGTATATGGCTCCTTGGTACAAAGTATGCAGTGGATGTGCTTCCAAATAAAAACACCCACGAGGACTGACAGCTGGTTAGTACAACATTTGTAAATCTTTTCAAGAACTTTGAAGTTTCTAGGCTTATTTTAGCACTTGATCAATAGGCCTACCATTAAGGTAAAGCTGTGTTCAGGAAGAATCCCATACTGTTCAACAAGCTTTTCTCTCTTCACACTGGGAAGGTCAGGAAGTCTCTCATGAATCCAATCAATATTTATCACTTGCTGATGGTTCATATTAGCTGGCAAAGATTTTGCATCATACAGAATCAATGGAGGAAGGTTTGGCTCTGGCATGAACCTAGTGAAAATGAAGAAAAATTCCTTTATATTTATTTTCACTCAGAAGCTAAACAACACGGACTAAAACTTATATCACAAATTGATACTTCCCTGAAAGTTGTATCATTCTTTCAACAAAACAAAATGTTAAAAATTCATGACTTGGTATATCACTGGGAAGTAGAAAGAGACCAGGCCCTGAACTGATGCAAAGTGTCTATTTTCTTTCTTCAAGGATTTGCCACCAATTGTCAAAGAGTTCATAATAGAAAAAAGGTAATTAAAACTCTTCTGCACCCGAAATAATAATACTCCTCCCCCCATATCACCACTAGTAATAGATATGGAAACAAGCCACTCCTTTGGGCATCAAGGATGAATTGTGAACCTGGACAAAAACAGGAGCGGACTGGCAGGGAGGAACTCAGGTTGAGAGCCAACTGCTCGGAGTGATCTGGACAGGTTGTAACCTTTTCTAGACAGACTTCAGAACTCTTGATGAAATCCCATGCTGTGCTAAAAGCAAAGTTATGTGCTCAGCAGAGTGCCATCACAGAACAAAAGGCTCCCTTAAAGAGAAGGCCAATTCAAACTACTCAGATAACTGTGATTGAAGCAGCAACTTCACTCTTACATGATCAAATGAGGGGTTCAAACCCATCAGAATACAGGACTTTGGGCAGCCTCTACATTAATATTTTATATTTCAAATCTGCCTAAACATAGATTTTAAGTCTAATGTATGAAGTGCAGCAGTAAGTTATAAAAACTCCCTGAAAAACACAGTTTAGAGTTTAATACTCATCATCATCTTAGTACTAGTAATAAGCTTTATGGTCTTCATTTGAAATACCTTACTCATCAGTTTTTCCTAGGTTTTAATGAATTTTGTTTTGCATTTATTCAAATTAGTCTTTTAAAATAAGCCTCATGCCAACCCCTGCCATAACAAGGAATTCACAAAATGGTCACTCTTGCGTTCCTACAAAAACACAATTTAAATAGCATATTTAAATTCAAAGTTTGTGGGATGTTTTCAAAATCACTGCTCTGCTGTAGCAAGATTGGTGGTAGAATATATGCAGATCTAACAGGAACACAAAGATGCCAAAGCTGAGAGGCTCTGACAGTTTGCCTGCAGAACAATTCCCCACCTGGGAAGTGAACTCTGGGATTAACAAAGACTATCTCTGGGATGCAAAGCTAGGGAACTACTAGGAGGGTGAACACCAAGATGACCCTAAGCAGGTGTGCTGCTGCCTTGCAGTGTTGCCTCAGCACTCATTCCCAGCAGACTCCTTTCCAACAGGACTCATGCCTTGTCCCCTCACCCTACAGCTCAATCCTTCTTGGGTGACTGTTTGTGGCTCCATGGCTGTCATCTCACACTGGTGGAAGGCAAAGTACTTAGCAAGGGAACATCATTAGCTCTACAAAGATCTTCAAGGTAGAAACCTGCTTATGAGTGCTGACACCTTTCAATAGCAGTTATGATTTCCAAACAGGGATCTGTGATCACAGAATCTAAGCATGGAGAGGCAGCACCTGCTATCTGAAAACCATTTCCCTCCGTACTTACTTTTAAAGCAGGAGCAATGCTGAACTCAGAATATTCTTATGTTTTACATAAGACATGCTTAAGAATACACTTGTACTGTCCACAAAATAAAGTTCAACTTGCTCACTTTGACTCAAGTACTCCAACTTAATCTTTGGGAAAGGCCTAAGGGTTTTAGCAAAGATGAGATACAGTTCTAGATCTGGACTGCTCCAACTAGCACTGATTTGGATGGGTCTCTGCCCCTTCCAGTAGAATGTAAACTTCCAAAACATACTCATTATATTGACTAACTTTACAGCATTATTACATTGACTACACCTAAGAAATTTAATAAATTCTCAGTTCATGAAATGTTTATTAAAAGAAATACCGATAATCCTGTTTTCCTTCTTTGTCTCTCAGTGGTACTGTGCACCTAAAATAAAAGCAAAACAAGATGTGGTAAGAGGTACATCACAGAATTAGTTTTATAGCAAAAACACAAACCAAAAATCTCTGCCTCACGAAGATCAGGAGAGCCTCTTAAAACCACTTCAAAGAATGTGTGCAAGTAAGAGGGCAGTGATTTCCACACCAACACTACTTGATGCAGCACACAATTTGTTGTGAAAAAGCCTCAGTGTTCAATTACTTACCTGCGAGGAGACTGTGCTTGTCAACATTAGCTTGGGAAGACAAAAGCTGAGCAATACTGTATTACTCTCCTGATTATGTCACTAAGTACCTGTGGCACTCTGAAGTGGATATTCCCATGTTCCTCCAAAATAAAACTCACCCAAGCTTGGAATCAAAGGCTCTTGTTTCATTCAGAATTGTTCCTCCATTTTCAAGTTCTTCAATTTGCCTCTGTATTTCATAGTCTGACAAAAGAAAAAAGAGTACACTTGTTAGACTACACTGTTTGCTTTCATGCACTCCACTATTTCATTTTTCACTGCTATGCAATAATGCAATAGCTTGTTGTTTTATCTTTAATGAAATCAACAGCAGCAGTGATAGGCAGTATTATCAGTCACTGTCTCTCTCCAGCACTGTTTCTTTCTGTGTGTGTTTTCCTCATCTTCTTTAATTTCCATTGACTGGAAGCCATTTTCTCCCAGGCCTTGCAGCTATGCCATACACTCCTAGTGACCTTGCAGTCACCCAGTTCAGTTTTCTTTTGGAGATGCAACAACCAGCTTTTCTCGCTCATAGCAAGCTGCATGTGAACTTCCCACACACCGCATGCCACACTCAGTGGAAAGCAATCATCTCCACTGGAGGACACAAACCACTGCTACCGTATTTGGTACTAAACATGCTAAGCACCGACCCATCTGCTTCATTCTTCTGGAAGGCAGAGGGTTTACCTCTGAAAAAAACCTGCAGAATAATATGGCTGCTACTCCCAGAGTACCCTAAACTAAGATTTATTCTGTCAGGGGACAGCAAGAGTGGGGCTGCTCCATAAAGAGGGATAAGCCAGGAGCCAAGGGTGACCAGAGCCCAGGCAGTGCCCTCAGCCCCACCAATATGAACAGCGTGGCCAGGGACACGTGCTACTAACCAAGGTCCACTGACAGTCTCAGCCAAGATGAGGGGATGAGCTGAGTCCAGGGTCTATTCAAGAAGCTCAGGCAGAAGCAGCAGGAGTTAAGTCCTGAGACAGGTCTGAGAACAGGACTACAGAACAGCTCCAAGGTCCTTTAGAGGACAGGACTGAACACTGGCAAACCTATGAGGTAGCAGCTGAGGCAAAGACTGAAGGCCCCAGCCTGAGCTTAAATGAGACTCCTGTACCCATGGGCATGGAAGAGACACCCAGGTGAAGCCAGTCAGGGCATTTATGGCCAATTCCTGCATTCAGGAGCCTGACATATTTTGTCTCAGACCAAATACAATATCTACAATGCTCTTGTAATGAAGCAACCACCATTTACCTACTGCTTTTGCCAGAAATCGTATGCTATTGATATTCTTCAGTTCAGTCCTCACTCCATACGGCTCTCCAGGGTGATGCACAGAAACATTGGCATCCACTCTCAGCTGACCCTCTGTAAAAGAAAATTTTATCAACAGAACAGTCTGCCCTGTACACTAGAGTTAAAAACCTTGGCATGCATTAATAAACTGCATGGTATGTGCAGAGCATTAATTGCAGACTTCTCTGTGTTCAGAAAGCAGTAACAACCACTTCATCAAGCTTTCTGCTATTTATTCCACCTCAGGGCACTGCCTTGAATCATTCAAAGTATTTCTGACCATAATGCTTGGGTGTTTTTTTTATTTTTTTAAATCATTGCTCATAATTCCTCTCACAAAACTGCATGGTGCAGTGCAGCACAGATCCTCTAAGCCATGCAGTGAAAAGAGTTTCTGATTCACAGCTCTTAAATAAAGGGCAGAATTAGACTAGCAAAGTGGTGGATTGTGAGCTTCCATTCCTCTCAAAGCAGCATAAAAATACCTTTTTGGAATTACAGTTTGATGGATAGATACTACTCTAGCATGGAACACAAGAACTTAAGGTTATGTTGAACAGATTTACTAAGGTGTTCTTGGAAATTTACAGCTCAAGGACAAAACATATGAAGCAGGGGATTTTTTTGTGTGTGTGATTTTCCTCCTCTCCTTCAAGAAACTGCTATTCTACCCCAAAAAATATCCCTGGCTGCCAAAAGCTGAAACTGAATACAAAGTTTTATATAAAAGCATCCTGGACTTTCAGTCCAAAATGGACTAATGTCCTTAGAGATCTCTAGTGACTCAACCACAACAAACTCATAATTTTATCTTTCTAAGTATTGTCCCTCTCAAGACATCCCTTCTGAGAAGAAAAGGCTTGCCACAGCTACCAACTGCTGGGAATAAACTAACAGTAGAGGTTGTGTTACATCCTGGAATGTTAAGAAACAGTATTTTTCCCATATTACACAGTGAACACCTGTAGCCTTTCCCTGTGGGTTTTTTTAAAATTTTTTTTCCAATACAGCTAAAAAGGAACAAACACCTACTGTCTAGATATAGTAGCATTATTTAAAAGAATGAAAAACAGCTCAGTAAAACCTATGAAGATGGCTACAGCTTCAGAACCCACTGCAGTCAATAGATTGAAATTGAGCAGAGAGGCTTTGGTACAATTTGTAAAAGCAGGTTGGATGACAGCACACTAATTTCCTCTGTCTTCATAGAGTCTTGCCAAACATGCAAATGAAGGACAAAGGTGTTGGAATAACCCAACATCTCTTTCAAGAGAAGTGTTTTGCATGTGCTCCCTTTCTGGGGGAAACGAGTACTTGTTCCAAAAGAGGAATAGTCTTGTCCTGCCTTTGCTTCACTTCGAGACATGGCCTGTTTCTACTTTTATGTACGTGTCAATGTCACCAAATAATAAAGTTAATCAGGCATAAGCCAAAGGAGAGCCAGGCTGCAAACGTTCTTAAAAAAGCATTTTTTCCTTTAAGCCCAGCTTACTTTCCTTTCACTTTGCAATGAAATCATCTTTTCATGTGTTTGTTGTTAATGAAATAACACCTGATAAAACTGGCCACTTGTCTTCACTGTACATGCAAGTAGAATGAACGTAAACTATGAGGATGTTAAGCCTTTATTTGAAAGAATGTAATTATGATGAGGGAAAACCACAGCAGAAATCCCCTAAAACCTTCACCTTGAAAAAAAATCCAAATACTTTTAAAGCCATCTATCCTGGAAGAAAAATATTTCCAATACTCCTATAAAGTCAAATCTCCCGGTGACAAAAGATACTGTAATGCAATTCCAATGGCAATCTTTGGGCCAAATTCAGTAGCTGTATTTGTATATATGTACACCCACAGAGGCCCTTGAAGCAGCATGCAAACTGGCTGCTAAATATTGACAACTGTGCCTCATTTGACATGTGGGACAGCACTGCGAGAAAAGATTCAGAGAAACAGACAATGTCTAACAACTACTATTTTCTCCTACATTAAATTAAATTTGCATCACTAGTCAACATTTATTGGATGCCATTTATTGGGTGATACATGGACCACTGTGACTCAGTTCTTTAGGAAACATCCACTCGGTATAATGGACTGAATTTTTTGCCAGATAGTGAGGCCAACTATCACAGGCAAAAATACAGCTTACATTGTGAACACTAATAAGCAGCTGATAATTATGTGTGTGTGTAGAGGGGATGAATGTCTGAAACCATTCTTTCAGACTCTTAAGCAGAAGCCTGCTGTATGTGAGCTGTAACTGTGGGCTGATTGTAAATTTTGGTAACAGTAGGACTGAGGAAAAATGGCATGACCTGGATTTTCCAGTTAACAGAGACACATGAGACAGAATCACCAGCCAGGAAGCTGAACGCAGGCTATGCTTCTGTTGTGAAAGTTGGGGCCTTAAAGTTTCAGAAAGAGCTGGTGCCAGAAGCAGGGGTTCCTACAAGAGGAAGCAGTCTCAGAAAGGCAGGTGATCCTGGCTAAAATGAATCCCAGCACCCATGTTTGCAACATGCTGTTGTTTACTCCATCTCATCCATGACACCAGCCCAAGTTTACTTCTACACCAGTTTCATGACTAGCTGAGACCCAACATACAACTTTTAGAAGATGACCCATGCCCTCACTACTTTGTCCCTCAGCTTCCATACTCTACAATTAATCCCTACTACAGATTTTCTGTGCTGCAGTGCTGTGGCAAGCAAGATGGAAAGAGACAGGAAGCAGCACCACAAGAACCCTGGGGATACTTCTTCCTTCCTAGGTTTATCCTGTAAAATTACTGTATGAGGAAATAAAACATCCAGCACGGCAAAGCTCTGCAGACAAAGGCAGCGTTATAAGGAGACCTGAAGCATGGCGGACATTAGGACACACTCTGAGGATTGTAAAAGCAGCTACAAAAGGCTATGCATTACAAGCAACCACAGAACAAAATAACTAGAAGCTGCAAAACTCCTGCAAATGCAGAGAATTGCTGGTGACAAGGGAATACGCCCTTCCCCCTTCAGTACCTGCCATGACTGCCTGGCTGCTCCCAAGTGTTTGAAGAATGAGCTGAAGCTCTCTGACTGCTGCAGCTGCTTCCTCCCCACAGCACATATCAGGCTCCATGACAACCTCCATGAGACCAACTCCTATCGGGGAAAGAGAAGGGAGATTTTCAACAGCTTTTGATCTTGGCATATTAGACTGCAACTGGCTAAACACATGAGAGAATTTGGGCTTTTTTCAAAACAAACAAACAACCACAGACCCCCATGTATTATTTAGCAACTGTCACTATGGGCCTAGCTGCAGATTGCTATAGAAACTTTTCCTACTATTTTCTTAAAGTAACAGACAAACTGCAGACAACCCTCCACCCCTTGACAATATGCAGATCAGACCATTCTGCTTCTGCCTTTTTCAAGAAGAACTCTCATTTAAAGCCAATCAGATTCCAAATTCAAATGTTTTTCTCTTAAACTAACTTTGGAACAGACAGAACCGTAAACAGATGTAGTCTAATTTTTAGCTTCAGGATGTAGCTTTCAAAGTATATGAGCAGCCACAGCCCTGAACTTCAAGGGACACCAGAGCACTGTGTCCCAGTTAGGCTTGGCCAGTCAGGTTGCGGCCCATGTTGTGTGCTAATTTGGATCTCTCCATTTACAATTTCTGAGTTAAAAGAGATCTACATTTTTTCAAAGCTAGTAATTAAAAGAAATGTCTGCCTCATGCACTGACAAATTCCAACACCTGCTCCTTGTACACACAAACTTGATTCACTGGGTCTGTGATATTTTACTTTTTTTTTTTAACAAGACATACAGCACAAGAGCTTAAATAGCTGAGAGGCTCTATGTGAGTGCCACATACAGTTTTGAGCAAAGTGGAGCCAACAGACTTCTTTCTAACTTACTATTGCCAATTGCCATCAACCAAAAGCAATCAGAAAGGTCCACTGGCCATTAAAAAAATCAAGTATTCATCAGCTGCCAGTGTAATGGTAATTTTGATGAATTTTTACTTGCAAGGAGAGAGACATACAGCTGTTTTTATTTTCTGACTGTTTGCTGTCACCCATTTACCTTTAACGACTCATCTTACACCAAAAGGAAGAGAAAAACAGGGAAATAATCTAAGCTTACCCGCCCTGTTCAAGTCCACAAGAGTCTGGCTCCTTGTGTCATCATGGAGACTTTTTCCACTGTCTTGCTCCAACTGAATTTGTTTAATCCTCACAGTTTTTGTCACCATCTGGCTCATTTTGTTGTCTATGCAGAGACTGTATGACAGACTCCCATTCACTGCAATAGGAACTCTTTGCTGAGTGATTTGATAGCCAGCCTGTGAACAAAATTAGCTTTATACTCAAATGAAACATTCAGTTTTCAGAAAGAAGTGGCATGGCCAAGTGCAAATACCACTGATGAAGAACAAAGCTGAAAATGCAACATCTTCTGCAGTGACCTATGTAAGAGGACAGAACACATGCACATGCAAATTCAGAAGTTACTTTGCTTAGATGGAAAGGGAGCAAGCCACAAGATCAGTCTAGAATTCAACATAACTGTACGAAGCTGGAGGTCTGAAAAAAGTAAGAGCACTCCTCAGTACAGGTAAGTATATGATACCATACTAATGCTGAAATAATCAGTAATCAATGGCACAATCTCTTGCCAAGGATGAAAAATCTCTCAGGTACTGCCCAGGTGCAGGAAATAGACTGGAAGAGGTTCTTTTGTGCCTGTGGTTCTGATGCCTAAACCTGTAAAAGGCTTTCAAAACATTAGTGGAGATAGACAAAGTAGTTCCTTTATTAGAAGATTCCAGGTACACAACAAAGGTACGTGCACATGTTTCAGCCAAATGTTGCAGTTTTTGTAACTTTCAGTAATTAACATTATTTGATGACAATAGCCAACCTGTGACACCATTTTCGCCTGGTGCCCACCCCGAGAACTCCTCAGAACTGCCACGTGGAGCCCCGTCAAGGGCTCTGAGCTTACTCTCCTCTTTTGACTACAAAGCTATCTTATTGTCTCAGTTGGAGTTCTTGCAGGTGTTTTTCAAAACAGAGTGTCCTTGGTAATGTGTGTCTAAAAGAATTTCAGGAATGTGTGAAAAAACATTCAGCAACCTCCAAATGCCACCTAAAATGTGAGAGACTTAGGAAAACTTATTCAACTTCTATAACTCTATGAAAATCTATAAAATACACATTAAAATCCTTATGCCTAAGTTCCATGATATGTTAAATCTTCTTTGAAGTCAAGTTACTTCCATCCCTGAGGTGGGAGTATCACTCATGCTCCCAACAGGCTGAATATCCCTCTCTGTCTGTTCCGAACCGTACATTAGAGGGGAGGAGAGGAAAGAGGTGGGGCTGTGGAAATCAAGAAATGAGAAAACTCAATTTCATTAACACAGCAATTTAAAAGACAGACACTGCAACCCCACATAAGGCACACAGCTGATAAATGCCGCCTCAAGCCTGGGACTCCACTCAAAGGGGAAGCTGCTGGACAGAAAGGGGCTGCCAGTGACAAGGTACTGGAATAACTGCAATGATGTCAAAATACAGGAGTGAATCACTGGAAGCTGAGGTGGGGTCCCTGTCACTTCTTCCTAACTTGCTCACAGCATTAGTGGTAAGAATTAAAAAGACATCTGCCAGATACAAATGAACTGGGAGGAGCATCTGCATATTTTGCAGGGTCAATGAACTTACTCTAAAATGCAGAGATGGTGACAGGGCATTGGAATAGAGAACAGTGGTCTGCCCCTGGGAACAGCCCAATTTATATATAGGCAACAAAGTGCACAACCTGCTAACCATAATGACTACAAGAAAAATAAAATAACTGGCTCTATGCAGCCTGTGCTAATCACACAGCTCTTCTCATCTCCTAAAATTTCTCATTAAAGTGATTTTTTAAAGCTTGAAATAGTAAGTGACAATTAATAACATGAATCCCATTTCCCAACTAAAGCCCCATTTTCACAAGTAACAATAATCCCATTGTCAAATGACCCTAAGAGCTGGATTTATCTGTTCTATACAGCTCATTAGCCTAAACTCTGCATCCCATTAAAGGGTTCCTAACTAGACTCTTCACTGTGAAATGCAGGTTGGGCCATTTATTGTCAGTGCTTAAACTGCAGAAGTCAGCCAGTAGAAAGCCAGAATTACACGTTTCAAGCTAATAAAATGTGTCAGCATCTCCCTGACCAAATTCCCATGCTTATCTGACCAGGGGATCCCGTAACTCATGTCTGCAGACAATGGCAGCCCACTTGGTGCCCACACCTTCTTCCATCTCACTGTTCTCCTCTTAAACACATGGATGAGGATTCTTTCCTATGACAAGTCATCCTTACAGCTTTTACACAGCAGACTGATAGTGGCAGACATCACAAGAATATGAGAGATTGTTTTCAGTTTAACAGCACAAGCACCCAAGCTAGCCTGCAAACAAATCTGTGATGTTTTTGATGTTTCTTTATGATGTGAAAAGGAATTTTGAAAGTCATGTTTATTTTCTGCTATTTCACTTTTTTCTCCTTCAGGTCTCGAAATGGGCTTTAAGGTAGTTCTACAAGTTAAAAAAAGTACTGGCAATTCAAACTGCTACGTTTGCATTTCACATTCCCAGCAGGTCAGTACAGAGTCCCCAACAAAGGGCTCACAAATATTAGCAAAGCTATCCTCAGAAACCAAATAAGAACTACAAGCCGCAAGTTCCCAATGTAGGTGAAAATGGAACAGAAATATCTTCCTAGATCCAGCTCTCCGGTGGACAACTATAATATAATTCTCTTTCTAAGGTAGGGAGCAATTATATTTGTTAATGGTTTGTGTAACTTCAAAATATTTCCAGTGCCTGCACAAGAGTAGGAAAGAAAAGTAATTTGGTTAATCATACAGCACCCTACATATTAATTTGGGACTTGAAAAATCTCTCACTCTGCTTCTCTGAAATGTCTGGGACACCTCACCTAAAGAGAGAATAAACTAACATGCCTGATCTTTCTCAGATAAAATAAAATCACAATTTTTTCTTTTAATGCAGTTGTCAGATCTTCAACCCAAAACCAGACAAAGCAAAACTAGTGTCCTCCCTTTGACAGATTAGTTATAAATGGAACATTCAGTACAAAGAAGCTGACAGAAAAAAAAAGTTCAAAATTAGAAAGGTTTAATTTCATTAAAATAGAAAGAAAGGCTGTATCTTGTTCCAATAATAAAAGTCAGGTTCTTACATTATTTCAGCATTTCTACATCCATATCAAGTGAAGCAAAACACTTTTGACTTCTGGTGACACCTTCTACCCGATATGAAAGGTACCAACAAAACATATTGCAAAGACTCAATTTCTCAGTTGTTTTGTTTATATTTTTCATTTATTGGAACTATGAGTGGGGAAGCTTTGAAGGGAGATTAAGTATTCTTAGGTTCCTAAGTACAAGCCAAAAGACACTACTGTTTATACCACTGAACCTGTGTTTGTTATACATTCACTTTAAATGAAGGACTATTATCAGACTGCTTTTACCCTAACAGACAATTAGTACTAACCACCAGGAATGGACAACTTAAGGGAAAAAGCAGCTCCAGCTCCCAATGCAATTACATTAAGCTCCTGGAATTGTGCAGCTAAGCAAGGAGTCAGCAATCAGAGCAATCATATTCAATCAGTGAGCACCAGGGTACAGCTGCCTATTTCATCAGTGCACAGCACAGCATCCTGCTGAGGTGCGCAGAGCACTGACTGCAAACAGAAGAAGCATCTCTGCACTCATCCCCGACTGCCATTTGTACTCCAGACTCGTCCTTTCCTACAGCCACAGAGGGCCCAGCTACACTTCATACTTACAGGCAGATCTGCATAGAAGTAGTGTTTTCTGTCAAACAAGGACTTCTTGTTTATGCTGCAGTTGAGTGCCAGGCCTGTCATCACTGCTGCTTCTACACATCTCCTGTTGAGAACCTAAGGAAACATGACACATGGTTTTGCTCAGATACTCAGTATGTAACAAATGTGTCTCCCACACACTCCCTTATAAGGAGCACATATTCAATTTCGCTTGCCTTCAGTCACCATTAGGTCTCTTTCCTTGTGTGGGTAGTTCTTATTCATCATTAAAGTTGTGGTAGCTATAAATCTGCAAAGCTTAAAGATGAAAAAACAAGCTGTTCAGTCATTTTGTCATACTACATAAGGAGGTGTGCACTGTTCTGGCTCGCTACTTTTGCAAATGTTTCAGTGCTTTTGAATCTTTGAGGGTACAAGAGACAAATCACAGTAAGTGATAACTGACTTGTAACCAGCTGTCAGCTCACAGTGAGAATGGAAACACAGGGATTCACATTAGGGACTGCAGTGCCATTTCAGTAAAACACTTCAGAACACTCGCAACCACAGAACTACAGTGAATTCATGAGTATCTACATGTACCACAGACTTTAATACTTTGCTTGACTAGGATGAAATGAAGCCTATTTCCATGCTTTGCTAAAACAGGACTCAAAAGGCATGAACTGATCCCATGGCTACAACTATACGTATTTCCAGTATGCAGGTAACCTACTGGATTAAGGTTCTTGCAGAATGCTGTGATCTGAAGACCCAGCAAGGCCTTCATGAAGAAATAAAGCAGGTAAATGCAGTTTCTCATCATGGACCCATCACTATCAGCACTACCCCCGACATCTCCTCAGCAGGGTCAGGATCCAGAGGAGAAAGAAAATTTCGCTCCAAAAAGTACTGACAAAGTTACATTTTATTAGGATATGTTCTCATTAATTCAACAGTTCGTTTAACTAACATCAAATGAATGAAACTGAAAAGGAAAAAAAGACTGAATTTGTCTTAGTGCAACTCTTGACATGCTCACACTTACAGCATTTTGAAACAGGAACAGAACTTTACCCATCCTGTTCTGCACTGTACAGCTGCCAAGAAGTCTATTTTCAGCAGGACTGTTAAAGGGACACATTATGCAAAAGAATGTACATGACTTCATCTGCATTGACCAGAACATAAAATAAATAGTTTCCTTCCATGTTTCTGGCAGTATTTACTTTTTATATTCTCCAACCTGAATTCTGAAAACAATATAAGGCGGATGTACATTTCCCATCATCCCATGTCTTAAGCAAGAAAATTAATTTCTTTGCTTTACTCATTTAGTATTTAAAAAATCAAAATAAAGAATATGAGAAACTCTTCATGTAACAGAAACTTAAAAATTGCTTATACAGAAAAGAAATTAAATATTTAAGACATTTAACAAGGGAACTTTCAGATCTTTAGTGTAGCTATATATGGCTAACTGGAACACATCATCTGTTCAGGCATATTTTACTTATTAAAAAATTTAAAAGACACATAAAGCAAATTCTAAATGAGAAAAAAGGAAGAACAATCTCCCTTTGAAATACTGATCCACAGCAAAATGAATGCCATTAGTCCTGACTGTAATCTAAAGCAAAATTGGTAACTACGAAATATTAATTTATTTTAGTACATACTGCAGCCCCTTATATAGTAGGCACTCCTGTCAACAATTAAATGCTTCCAGACAGTACAGATACTTTTATTTTTTTACTGTTTAAGGAATTCTGTAATGGTGCTAGTCAAATTGTTCATGGCTTAAAATACCTTTCTAAATACACAGGCAAATTTCCTCCTACTAAAACCTTATGGTACGATCCTGTTCAGCTTTACAAATTAGTGAGGACCATGCCAGCCAGTCCTTTAAAAACTGGTCACCAGAAACCCATCAAGGCTCCATAAGAACTGGTAAACTCAAAGCAACACTGCTCCAAAGCAGTGAACCAGTACCTTGCTACAACTACTGATGGTGTAGGAACTGCAATCGGCGAACAAGGCAAACCCCAACCCGTCACAGCTTCACAGCTCATTGTTCAAACACAGCTCGAGATCAGCTCATGATGACACTGCAACTACTGCCTTTGACCACTTGCTTTTCAATTTTTGCTTCAACCAGGGTAGAGTGTATGTAACTCACTGTCCTAAGGGATAACACTGATTTGAGGAGAAGGAAATAATTCCCACATGTGTACTACTTATACCAGAGAGAACCTTTTGCACTACTGCTGATTAACCATTTCGGTGGCTCTAGGGAAAAATGTGCAAAAAAAGGTGAAGTGTTGATTATTTTTTATGTAGTATTGCTAAGCATTTAGATGATTCTAATGTGTATGTGTCCCCAGTGTACTGGATCACACTAGCCAAATCATTGTACGTGCACCACTACTCATTCAACTTCCAGTGCTACTCCTTTATCAGTCTCTGTGGTGATTGAAGGCATTGCAGATATTTTCCACTATGGCATACTGAGATGTCTGCCATGCCAATCTGCTCCCTCTGCCCTGTGTGACTTTAAAAAGGAAAAAAACCCAACCAGATGACTGTCTACTTCAAAACTTACCTGTCTAATACTGCTTCCTTTCTGAAGTGACTACTACTACCCATTCCAGTGATCAAGGCTGTGATCACAAAGCAGAATTGTTTAGGCAAACTACCTCTTTTCCCTCAAACAAGCCCTGCTTTTCAAATAATCTGCAGAGATAAACATCAATTCAGTATGTGAAACTTGCCATACTAATGACCTAGAATAAGTCCTCCAGCTTGTTTATGCAGTAAGCTGTTATTAAGTTGACAGCTTTGACTAGCACCAAAGATTTAAATTACTGGCTTGAACTGACAAGCTGCCTGTCTGGTATGTTAGCAAAGTGCTGGCCTTGAAAGCAAGCTGTGTAGTTCCTGCAAGAGCTATGGACAAAACAGAAGAGTCCACAAAGGCTTCTTCAGCTTCTTCTAAAATGGAAGTATTCCCTCTAGTATTTAAGAAAATCCCAGAGACCTATCACAAAAGCAACTGTAAATTGTTTGTATTGGAAACTTATGAAAAATCTTAACAATGGCATCACAACACCAGCACCATTTCCCATTAGCTGCCCTATCCTGCTAGAGCACCACGGTAACTGAGCGCTAAAGGAATGAAGGAACAGTCCAACCAAGACAGCGCTCTTTCTGGTACTTGTCTCTTCTCTACATCCAGTTCACAAGTGGAAAGACTCCTTTTAAAAAAATATCTTTCTATGCCAGTTCAGTTTAGTCAAGATCTTGGTTTTACATACAAGACTACTCAGTATCTACACAAAACTATACACAATACCTTCAATGGCCTAAACCCACCAACAGCAATTTTCTAACAGCATTTTCTTTACCAAGACGTTTACTCCTTACATTAATACATTAAAGAAAGCTGGAACCCTTTTAGGTGAACATACACGTTTCTGTATTTAGAAAATTACCATTTTTACATTTTAAAGATGGTGGCTATGCAGCTTCTTGTTTTGCTAATGAGTATTATATAGGATAACTGGGAGGGAAAAAAGAAGAAGCATCTAGATGTCTCTGCAGAAAAAGTTTATTTTTGCTACCTTCTACAAAAAATAATAATCTTTGCAATAACATTTGCACTCATGAAGCCTATGTTACAGAACAAAGTATTCCTTGTATTAAACCTAGTAAAATCAAAATAATTCCCCCGAAATTTTTGAAGTTTTTGATTCTAGGTCACACATTTTAATAAAGTAGATTTAATATTTATTGGCTATCTTAAGACCTTCATAATAATGAAAAAATAATTAATCAGATTAACTACAGGACCGTTTACCTAAAACCCACTTAATTTTAGCTCCTTTTCATTCAAAATAACAGCTGAAAGAAAGAGGTAGTGCAATGTACTCAGCCAGATCTCTGTACACCAGGCAGTAATCTTTAGAAACCTCATCAGATATATCTAATCATATTTCCCAGTACTCCCATTTCATATCACTCTGATTTTTATTTGCTTCTACTAATGGATATATTCAGTCTTACTATTCTTGCTGTGTTAAAAGTACCAGCTTGCTGCAATACATGGTTCTTTGAAGTGCAGTCGTGAATTAAACTTCAAAATAAACTACTCTTATCTGTACTTAGTTCCAATGTAGTTGTGGCTGTTCAGTCTGACACTGTAGATGGGCACTTCATTGCAGCATTCTGCCTTGGCATCCTCCCACACACAGAGGAGGGACTGCCTTGTGGCTGTTCATATACAGAACATACATACAATGGAGACCTGACCATTTCCTAAACAGGCCATTCATTTCAACAGGCTACAGTGAGACTTCATCCCTCTAAGAATACAGTAAAAACTTAAAAAACAAGCCTACCTACGTCTTGCCATTTCTTAGGTCTGCAAAGAACCTAAAGTCTCAAACTGCAGGGGAAATTTTAAAAGGCTGGCTTCAGTTTAGGGTCTTCTGCACTTCAGTTCAGCATCTACTTCACAGCATGTTTCCTGTCCTAATACGAGCATTATGTTCTTACCCCTAAGGAAAAAGGCAAGACAGGAGAGGAAGCACCAAACATTTTAAATTGAGATTTTAGATTAATAGAAAGAGATTCCAGCTTAAGAGAACAAAATGGCAACTGAGAAGCTGAAACAGCAAAGGAAGATGCAGGCATTAAATACACTTAATGTATTTTGTAATTTTACCTTTCCAGTCTGGTACCAAAGCTGTATGCTGCTATACAAACATTATTATTATTGCTGACCTTGTTGGCTTGTGGTGATGCAGCACACATCGATTCAAGTAATACCTTAAAACCATGCAGTTCTGACGTTAAGAAGTATCCAGCTCCCAAACACATTACTTCATGTGTACTCAGAAGAACAGAAGGACACACTTCATCAAAGCTGAAGAGCTAGCCTGAAAGCTTGAATCACAAGGCTTAGAACTGGAGGAAGTACAGTGTCAGTGATGACCAGAAAAATTCAGTGGAAGTAGGGAGAAATGCTGATCCCTGGGAGCAAGAGAAATGGGAAGGTAACACTAGATACAAGGATATTTAAATAATGACAGACTTAACAGGCTTCTCAACAGAGCATTGCTAAAAGAAACAGAAGAGGGAAAATGCAAAGTGTTCAATGGTCTCAATAGAACAAATCTGTTTTCTGGGGTGGTAGAAAAGAAGCCAATCCAGTGACATTGCCCTAAACCACTGATCTTCACGGCAGCTGCAGCAAAGTTCTACCATGCAGAACCAGTTCCAAGCAGGACAATCCACAGGGAAGACAGGACAATGCAATGATGATACAATGGTTCATGAGATCCATAACCCAACACTGTGCTTCTATGCTGTTTCCATAAAGGAGTCCAGTATCTCTCTAACATCCACGCCTTCCCTGTTCACAGCAGTCTTCTGCATCTACCCCATGGCTTTTTTTCACATGCCATAAGGGTGTTCCCTCTCTTATGCCAGCTGCAATTTAAACCATTGCTAATGCTCTCTGATCCAGGGGAAGTCAAACACAGGAAGATCTAGCGAACACATTTCACTGCTGCTGGAGGAAGGGTACTGAACAATGGCTAAAACTTAAGTTACAGAACATGATCAAATACAATGTCAACAAGAGCTTTGAAGTGAACCTTCTCAGACCTTTTCTTTTCCTACACTGAGCTCCACAAAAAAAGGTTAAAAGAGACTTCTAAACATGAATAACATCTGCCATATTCAACATAACAGAGATAATGTTTAACTTCTTAAATGGAGACAATTCAGAGCATTTAAGACAGAACAAGTTATAAACCAACCCCTGCTCTGTTTATCCTTGCAGATGATCCTTTCCTGTAGGCCTGGAGATAGTTTTCTGAATTGTAACGAATCTGACCTTTGAGACATGTTGACTGTCATTATTTCTACATTTTTTCTATCTGCCCACTGCTCCTTCTTGGAATCTCTGTATATCTGAGAGCCCACGCTAAACTCCCCGCCTTTGCTCCAACTTCCTCATTCCTTTTTTCTCGAACTGCTGTCTCCTGAAACAAGCTTACTTGTTCCTCAGAGAGGCAGCCATCCTTCCCCGTGAGCTGACCCATTCTTTAAAGAGACCACAACAGACAAATTGGAGTAAACTACAAGTGGCCTTTCACATAGATACAAGAGTTCACTAATTCCTCCTCTGCTTCTTTTGGCAGCTCCCCAAAAGGGTTGAGAAGCCTGTAAATCTTACAAAGAGCTACTAAGAAAGCAAACTAAAATGATTTGCTTTTAAAAAAGTATGTTCTGGAACAGCAGAATCAACAGAGACTTAATTTCCTCTAAATAACATCCCTGGTTTGTTTCACTTCTAAACTCTCACCTCCATGATTACTTCACCTTCTCCTCATTTCATCAAACATCCCAAAATGAGTATCAAGTGTCACAAATACCTGAAAAGCAGCAGCCCAAATAAAGCTGAGATCAGCAGGGAGACTCAATCAGTAATTTCCTCTTCATATGCTTGCTAAAATGTTCATGAAAAGCCTCTACAAGCCTAAAAGTTTTTGGAGGTAAATTTGGCTGAACTTGTGAGCAAAATTGCAAAATTAGTGTTTCTGTATACAAAACAATGGTCACAGTAGCAAAATCTGCATATGTAGCTAATAAATACCACTTGCAGAAGTTTACATAACCCTCTCAAAATCAAATACAGTCATGTGGCAAGGTGACTGATAATCAGAGAGAACACAAAGAAATTAATTTTACCCCAGGAATCAATTACAGCCTAATTGCAGCAAGATGAGTTTTAAACAAAATACATAAACCTGACAGTGCTGCAACATTATACACAAGACAGTTAACCATGAAGAGAACAGAGACCTAGTCTACAATTATCTGTCATTACTGTGGGGCAATGCTTCCCTGAACACCTTTCAATGAAAAAATCTTCAAAGAAAAGAATTGTTAAGAAGAAGAATGAAGAAGCAAGACGTTAGTTTCCAAAGTTAAAACACTAAGAAATTGGTGGAACCATGAAATTTTTGCTTAAGGGAGCACTTCTTACATACACATATACACAATATACCACTTTGGATTTCCTCAAAGGGAGTCACATGGAACAAGACTGCTTGTCTATATATAGTGAGAAAATGAAATCAAATCAAACATTTAAGGATGCCAGAGCATGTATAGTAACTTATAACAGAAGTAATGGAAATTTGTACCAACAAATCCCCTCACGGGTACAACTTTAAGAAATTCCCAACGCACTGAGAAAAGCTACTAAGAAAAGCTCATGTGTGTTTCAGCAGCAATTTCTGACTGAATTCTGAAAGAGGGGACATGGGTATGTGTAGTTTTCATGTAATGGTTGTGCTGTCCAAAAGTATCAGAGCTGGCCTTGTATCTGCAGTAACACTGTGTGAAAGAACGGCAGCCGTAATGCAACCCCCTGCTCCCCACTATGAAGCAGAAAGCAAAGCAAAAGGTAAAGCAACAAAAAAACCAACACAAAAGGAGGTAAGAGAAAATACCTAGACAGTATCACTGAAGCATTGAAGGATCTACTGATATAGGTGATAGCAAGATGTTTTATCAAGTCAAAGCCATTCTAACTGGCAAGTTTACATCAGCCAGAGGGACCTGTTAAGGGTGAACAGGAAAGCCCACACGTACAAGAAACAGAGAGAGCTCAACAGTTACTGAGGTGCTAAGAAGACGAAGACTTACAAGAATTGTTAGCCTTGCCAAAAAGATTAAAACACCCAGAATGAGTGTCAGCAGTGCCCACAAATACGTGAGACACAGCAAAAAAAGCAAGAGAAAACATTACAGGGGACTCTTTCAAAGCTTGAGAGAAGAACAAGTACTTCAAAGCACAAGAGCAGAGACATCTCCACAAAAAACTGGCTTACAGTTAAGTATGAACTAAAGTTGAGCTAAGCAACTGCAGTAACTGAGGAAATATGACACTTCTCAGAGTGCAGTGAGGGAGTTGAGTTCCACAGGTAAACCCCGGGCTGCGAATGATCCTATGAGGGGCAAAGAAATAGAATGAGGAACAACCCGCACCATAATGCAGTCCTGAAAGTCACCTGAAGCCAGCCTCCCTCATCTTTCAAAGACCTCTTCTGACCAGCACAACAGCTTTGAACTGATTAATAGCTTGAAATCATGTAGGCAGGCTTTAATCTATCATGAACTCAGAAATTAAAGGATCTATGAACTGCAAAGGCATCCTCAGGGAGCAATGGTTTGAAAGCCTATTTCATTCCCCTAGTTTTTTTCTAAATTATGTGGGATTTCCTTTATAGAGGCTTCCTGGAACTGCAAGTCCAGCAAGCTGGGCCTGTGTGAGCAACAAAAGACTCTTAATCACTGATGATACAATGCATCGCAAAACCAAATACTATCAGTAAAGAAAGGACTGCAACAGAAAAGTACCATCCATTTCTAAGAAAATATCCTCCTTTTCCCCTAAATAAAATTACTGCAGTTTTACTGAAATAAGCAACGAGCAGTTTAAGTGAACCTAGACATAAGTAAATGATTTAAAACAAGCACAAATTCACTTTTTTCATCAGGCTTGCCATTACTTTATTTTTAGAGGAGAGCAACAACCTAGGCATCACGTGGTTTCAAAGAAAAGAAGAAAACTTATATAATGGAAGCTAAACCAACATGCATACAACAATTAGAAGATTGTCCAGTTCCCCATGAAAAGTGCGTGCAATTAAAACAGTAGTTAACAACAGTCAAGCTAAGAAGAAAAGGTTTTTTCCAAATAAAGTAGTAAAATAAGGGAGTAAATCCACATGCATGCCAGCAGGAATGCCAAAACAAAACTGAAATCACATGTTGGTAAAGCAGCTGTTGCAATCCCCAGATTTAAAAGGCAAAGAATATCAAAAAATCTAGCTTCAAACCGTAAAGTATAAATTCTAGTCTCAAATGCTGGTTCTGTTCCAGTATGAATAGCTGACAGATCCATCAAAATCTCACACAAACCTCTCTGCAAATGCATCAGATAAATCCTGTATATTGTGATGCATTGTACATGTTATTAAAGCCTGATAATCTGTCACCCAAAACATCTGGAAAAACACTGTGTATCTGCCACTTCCAAGAACAGATGGATGCAGTGTCATTGTAGTAAACACCCTTTACAACCCCAGATTAGGTACTGTCCCTGCCAGGTCCCTGGGCAGCCCTCTCACCCACACAGCACCGTAGGCCGTGGAGAGCAGCACCAAACACGCTGTCATAGTTTTGATCCAGGCCTTCCCTAGCACCCAGGTGTAACTAGGGAAAGGCCCATTGCCCAGGTATTCCACACTTGTTTGTTTTTTTCTCCTTCCACGTGACAAGGAAGTATAACTAAGAGAGAGATAGGAAGTTGCTGCTCTTCTTCTTCCGTTGAAGGGTGGGAGCAGGGAGTTTGCTCTTTTGGTCCCTTGTCAGAGCCACGCAGGAGATCAGAGAGAGAACGTGAGAGGGAGAGAGAGAGTGTGAGAGGAGCTGGCCTTTCTTTGAGGGTTGTTGGTAGGATTGCATTGTACTGGTTTGTTTGGAGGGGGGTGTCTGATTGTACCTATTTGTTCTGTTTTGTCCCTCTGTTGTCCCTGTTTTCCCCTTCCCTTTCCCTTTTCCCTTTCCCCTGGGAGTTTCCTATTGTGTTCGCAGATTGTATATATATAATTGTAAACGTTTGGAAATATACATATATACTCTGATTTAATTCAGTTTCTTTCAAGTTTTTTCCCGCTTTGGTTTTTCCCCCCCACCCTGGCTTTGAGGAGCGGGGGAGAAGGAGGGGCAGCTTGGGGCTGGGAAGCCAAATCAAAACCTACACACACACTTGGTCTCAGCTGCTGCACAGTGCTGTGCTGACATGTGTCACCCTTGGGGAAGCCCAAGCCTGGAGTTCAAGTTCCCAGTGGTGCAATGCCAGAAGAAACAGGGGCCAATAGCTGCTCTAGTAGCACTCTCTTCCATGAAAATGCATATCCACTTCCCCAACTGTCATTATACAAGTGAGAGAAGACAAAAAGGCAGAACCAAAATGCATCCCTCTACACTGTTTACAGAAGAAAAATGAAAGGAGTTAAAAAGAAGAAGACGTGAAAATCGCAGTACAAGACAGCAGCAATGAGTGAGTTGTTGAGCCCTTGAAGTCGTCCAGTGGAACAGGAAAAAATTACATATTGAGATAAAACCATGAATCTCACATGATACTCTACAAGAGTGTTCAACACAGATCATACTGTTTGCTTGGAGGTCAGAAGGTATTTATCTTTTCTTCATTAAAAAGAGCTTGATCATTACTAGATGTTTCTGAAAACTCATAAAAAAGTATAAACCAGATGCTGTTCATACTGTGAAGAAAATGAAATTCAAATGCATAAGAAGGTATCAAAAAATTCAAAATACTTAAGACTGTAGGGCTAATATTCATTCAAATCTTATTACTTTAAACCTTGGTTAGGTAAATCCTAGATTATTTCTTTGTACACTTGCCTACAAAGGTCTGCCTACAATAGGATCATGCTTTCACTTCAGACATACAGGAGACATACGTAAAACGTGCAACAAAGACTAACAGAGACAAAAAGGTTTCAGCCTTTAGCTACTAGATCTACTATCTTATTTCTGTGGCTGAGCTGTAATTAACCTTTAGTCAGCCACCTCAATCATGAGAATAGATAATCATGGATTCTCTTTCTGTGAGCCCAGTCTTAGCTTTAAAAAGCTTTATAAAGACTCCCGGAATTTTCAAAGAGGCTAAATTAGATTGGGAGTGCAACCATCTTAATGGATCCTCACAAGAATTTTAGTTCAGTCTGCAGGTGTGGTGCACTATTTGCAACCATGTACAGTAAAATAATTCCCTTATAAAAAGTCTTCTGAAGATTCCAAGCTTAGATAATTTCCAAGTCCATTCACAAGGTAAAAAAACCAGGTCTTGCACATTTCATTACATGAAATGTAATGTATGTAAGTCAGATGTAATCCCAAAGAAAGGAGAGCCTTACAGTAAGATGCTGTCCGGTCTGGTGGTGAGGGGCTTCATCACTAGAGCATAAAAAGTGTGCTGAGTAGCATGGGATTTACCATCCAGTCTCGCTATTTCCAAATCCATTTTTTTAATCAAAGATTTGCCACATCAGTCAGTCTCAGTTGGCCAGTTTTACTTCAGTGCCCAGCAAGATCATGGAGCAGATGGAAATGATGCTAAGGCATGTGGAAAATAATGAGGTGATTGGTGACAGACATGACTTCACTAAGGGAAAATTGTGCCTGACAAATCTGGTGGCCTTCTACAAAAGGGTTACAGTGTTGGTGGATAAGGAGAGAAACTGACATAATCTACTTGGACTTGTCCAAAGCATCTGACACTGTCCCACGTGACATCCTTGTCTCTAAACTTTAAAGATACAGATTTGGCAGATGGACCAATGAATGGATAAGGAATTAACTGGATGGTCACACTCAAAGAGCTGCAGTCAACAGTTTAATGTCCAAGTGGAGACCAGTAACGAGTGGTGTTCTTCAGGGCTCACTATTGGGACCGGTGCTGTTTAATGTCTTGCTGTTTAATGTCCATGTTGGTGACATGGACAGTGGGATCAAGTGGGATCAAGTGCTCCCTCAGCAAGTTCACTGGCATCACCAGGCTGTGTGGTGCAGTTGACAGGCTGGAGAGAAGGGAAGCCATCCAGAGGGACCTGGACAGGCTGGAGAGGTGGGGCTGTGCAAACCTCATGACGTTCAACAAGGAAAAGTGCAAGGTCCTGCACCCAGATCAGGGCAATCCCAAGCACCAATACAGGCTGGATGGAGAATGGATTGAGGGCAGAGAATGGACTAAGAGTAACCCTGAGAAGAAGGACTTGGGGGTGTTTATTGATGAGAAGCAGAACATGAGCCAGTAATGTCCATCTGCAGCCCAGAAAACCAACCCTGTCCTGGGCTACACCAAAAGCAGCACGCCAGCAGGTCAAGGGAGTTGATTCTCCCCCTCTACTTCACTCTTGTGAGACTCTGCCTGGAGTATTGTGTCTGGCTCCAGTGCCTCCAACACAAGAAGGATGTGGACTTGTTGGAGCAAGCCCAGAGAAGGGCCATAGATGATCAGAGGGCTGGAGCAGCTCTGCTAGATGGAGAGGCTGAGAGTATTGGGGTGGTTCAGCCTGGAGAACAGAAGGCTCCAGGGAGACCTCACAGTAGCTGTCCAGTACCTAAAGGGGGCCTACAAGAGAGCTGGAAACAGACTTTTTACAAGGACCTGTGTAATGACAGGACATGCCTTTATACTGACAGAGGGCAGGTTTAGACGAGATGTCAGGAAGAAATTCCTTACTGTGAGGGTGTTGAGGCACTGACACCGGCTGCCCAGAGAAGCTGTGGATGCCCCATCCCTGCAAGTGTTCAAGGCCAGGTTGGATGGGGCTTTGAGCAACCTGGTCTAGTGGAAAATGTCCCTGTCCATGGCAGGGGGCCTGGAATGAGCTGATATCTTCCACTCGAACCATCCTATGATTCTACAATTCTGTAGTAATTTTTTCTGTCTCGTGCCAAATAGGAATGCACCTGCATAGCTCTTCCTGCTTTCAGCTGTCTCTGAAAGGCACTTTATGAGTGCAGCACAGTGAAATGGTCACACTAACACTGTGATGGTCCTCCCAAGGCCTACTTGCAGCAGAAGCATAAAATAAGCTGTATTAACATTATAGGAAGCAAACATAAAGAGGAAAGATGGAGGACAGCTCAATACATTCTTCTAATTTCACCCCTCCTGTGCAGAGCACAGCAAAGGCTCACACCTACACTCATCAGTGACCCAGAAACATATGGCAACCAGAAAAGGTTCCCCTAGAACCACCATTTCTGGTCCCATCGCGAGGTGGCAAATACCAGCACAGTTGTCTATAACAACCATCTTGTGGTCACACAGTAAATTTAATCCCTGTGACAATGAAAACTGTCCCTATAGTTCTCAGTTTAAAACAGCAATTATTCTCTGCTAGGGACAGCACAACTGCTGCATAGAAACTTTACTCTTTTTTTTTTAATTTTTGTCAACAAAACAGAGTCCAAAGGAAAGGCCAAATATTTACCTTTTAAGTAGTTTAATTAAGCAATAACCTAGTAACATTTATTAAAATGGTTTCTGTTGGTTTGGTTTTGGTTTTTTACAAATACTTTGAATTTTCATAATGAATTTTCCATCTTTCAAAATTTCTCAAAATCCAATTCTGCTTCAGATACTACTGCAATGTACAAACTTACACACAGAAAACAAGCCCAACTGATTGCAGAACAAACACAAGTCTCTGACATTCATTCCTGTGCAGCAAGTACAACAGGAAAATAAAGTTATGATTATTGACTGGATTTTGTATCACATTCTAACATGCAGGAACATGTATTTCATAACATTCACTTTCAACTCTATTTTCACCAGTACTACAGTAATAAAAATATTTCTTCTCTTTGTATAGATAAAAAAGCTGATAGAAGTTAGCATAGCATCACTACTTTTAAATTAACCCAACCATCCTGGCTTTTTGCTTCTCAGGTGCAGTTCTATTCCCTATCAAAGCCCACATGTACTGGGGTCTTCTCAAAAAGGACACACCAAGCCCCATTTCAAGCCTCATTTTAAAACACTTTAATAGAGAAAATAGACACACATATACACATAACCCTTAATAGTAATGTATCAAAAAATTAAACCCATTTTTGTTCACTCAAGAACAGTTTTTCTCCCTGACTAAAGATAAGCATTAGACAATTTAAGATGACGTCTGTGCACTAACAGAAGGTTAAGTAGAAGGTCTAAAACCAGAATATTGAACACTTTTATATTTTGTGACTACCTAACCTAGCTCTGCACCCAAATGAAAGGAACTCATTTTCTGTCTGAAAGTCTAACTGGATTCTTCAAAAACCAAGTGATTGCATAAGATGCCCATTATCTCTGCAAAGTTTTCAGAATTTTCATATAGTTAGGTCTGCACCTCAGCCCTGAATTGCCACTGCGAGCAGAGTGAATTTCATCAGCATCTAAACTTCACTTCCTTAGTTTTCAATACCTTTGCAAATACAGAATGAATATATCAAATCATTTGCCTTTTTAAGGATCACATGACATATATTGAGACCCTAAAAATTCAGCCTTAAGTTAATTCTCAATTTCACAATAATATTTGAGGCTGTTTTATGGTGATGAAAAGCTTTCACTAGATTAAAAAATAGGTACCTGCAACTGGAATTCAAACCTCCACTCTAATGCATATACTCAGTGAAACGCTTCTGCATTAAATAATTAGATCCCATTAGTCTCTGCACGCTTGTTGCATGTGGCAATGATAAGTCTATTCAATATTTATTTTCACTGTATAGCAAGAGCTTATGTTATACCTTTTTAACCATTATTTTTATATTAAACTTGTTAAATTCTCAGAGAATTCTACAGCAGTACTGTCATAGCCATCACAGTTATAATTAAGCTGTGAATTCAAACACTTATGTTTGCACTAATAAGCCTCATTGCTAAGTGCTAGCCAGCTATTCTGACCTATTATTCCACAATGTCTCACAGAGATTACTCTTTTTTTTTTTTTTAATAATTGCATTGCTCTGAAAATAGGAATGGTTGACACTTTCCTAAATTGGAGACTTTCTACTTAGGAAGCAAAGTACCTCCATAGTGAGACATTCCAAATGGCAAATGACAGCTACATAAACAAACATATGGCAAAGTAACATCAAATGGCCACTCAGAAACCTAAGATGTTCTTCTCTCATAGGGCTTTAAGCATCTCTCATATTTAAGGAATTTCCTGTGTGGCATACTAACCAAATACACTCCTCTGCCCTCAGAGAAATACCGCGATTCATTCAGTATGTTCAAGAGACACTCCTAATTTTTTTCCTTTGCAGAGGATATCGAGTATCTGTGGCAATAACTACAGAGCAAGGAAATTTAAAGGAAACAGTACTAGGCATCTCATGTTATCAAACAACCACAAATTAGACAAATAGGTAAAAGCAGCTCCAAAGGCAGATCTTGGGAAGAATAAAATATTACAAACATATGCACAGTTGTCTGACATTAATCTCAACATAAATGAAATTGTAGCATAACTTACTGGTAAAGTTCCTGGTAAAGAGGCATCAAAGAAAGATACCAAAGAGTTAGGAGGTGCTGCAAACTGGACTTGGGAACCAGAGAAAAGTTTTGAGTTGGAACTGATCTGTGCATGAACTTCCAGACCCACAACTGGTACCCATGGAGAAAGACTGAAAAGGAAAGGAGAGCAGGGAAAAACTATTTAAATATAAATTACGCTAAAACCCATGAACACCTAGAAATAGAAGAATTAAGAACTCCTCATTCATTAACAAAAATTAAAATGTAACAGCAAAAATATCCTAAATGATGTCGCAAATACATGTCCAGTGTAATGAAAAAAAGTTGTGCTGCAGCACTGGAGAACTGACAACATACATGGGGGGACTACATAGCAAAGGACGTTGACTATATGCAGAAAGGAATTTAATAAAAAAAGAAATGTAATGGTTTGAAACGTTTAATTTTTCCTTACGTGGGAAATGTTAGAGAAATTAATGAGGCACACTTGCATGCTGGATGAACCCTAATTTGGTGCCTCATGAAAATCACAAAATCATCATAAATATGAATTACTTTTCAGGTAGTTTGATAAATCTCCAACAGACAGGTGGCATAATAAATTATGTATTCTTTGCCAGCTAGTCCCTTGCATGCTGGGAAAGGTGGCTCTCCAGAGCAGGGTATTAGCATAAACATTAGTAATCTGGTAATAGAGAGATCATCATTTCAACTAGAGAGCTACTGTTCTCTGAACGTACTTCACAGAATAAAGCTTCTCCATATCATCTAAAAAGTAATTGCAATTCTCACATTCATAACCTTTATATGGACAAGAGAAAAAGGTCACCTTTACAGTATGAATTGCTTGACAGTTTTTGTAAGTAATTATCTGTCCTTGTATAAATGAAGTGGCACAAATAGTATTTCAGTGATGAAATCACATTTCTATGGCAGAATACTTCAGCAGCATGAGTACCCAGATAGCCATAGGAGATAAGCAAGCTATGGAAAAACAGCAAACAAATGTATCAAGTACAGTGTTCCTTCCAAAGGTGAACATAATACATTGCCAATATTTTAGTTCTCCGTCTGCCCAACAGCTGAGGACATCCCTACAAACACCAAACTAGTGATGCAGGTGTCACTTACATTGCTGCTTTAAGAATAGTATTATCATAAAAGATTTTCAGGTGTTTGAAGGGGCTAATACTTTTTTTTTTTTACCAAAACATACTATTTTTTCAGTATTTTCAATTCTTTGTAAGAATGTCTCAAGGTCTGAGGAAAAACGTGGGATTTTGTTTCCTGCATTCTCCAGATGCATCCTTATAACAAAGCATTATACCAGGCTTTGCTGAATCAGTGTTGGCTACACTCAGAAAAAGGCAGGTGCATCAGCCAGCCCTCGAGCTCTACTAACACCATCGATGAAGCTGCAGCTTTGGCCACGATTGCCCCAGGGTTAGATTTACGTGTGTCCCTAAAGCATCAGCAGGGCGCTCCTGCCGCTGCCTGCGCAGCTCTCTCGAGGTGATCAGCTGTGCAGAGGGAAACCTGCGGCTCACACGAACAGCACTCGGTCATTCCGTGACTTCAGCCGCGTTGGGAATGAGACGCTCTGCTCCGGGCAGGCTGCCCACGCCTGTCAATGCTGCCCTGTCAGAGAAAGGCTGTTCCGGACCCGCCGAGCGCTCCAGTCCGCGCCGGGGCGGGCATGGCGATGGCACACGCGGCTGCTCCGCTGCCCGGGCTCTGCCCCCGGCACTGCCGCGCACCGCCCTGCGGCTCCGGGAGGCTGCGGTACAGCCCCCGGCACGCCGTGCCCGCCCCACAGCGCCCGCACGACACCGAGCTCCGACCCCCGCCCGGCGCCCACCCTGCGGCCCCGCCCCGGGGGCGGGATGCCCCGGGGACAGCCACCCCCGCCCGCCGCTCTGCCGGCACCGTACCCGCCGTGCCCCGCCGGCACCGCCCCGCCTCTGGCGCTACAGGCGGCGGCGCGCTGGGCGCGGGGGGCCACGCAGGGTCCGCGCCACCGCCATGCCCGGCGCCAGGCCCCGGCACAGCCCCGCGTCGCCGTGCCCGCCATGGCCCCGCAGTGCCCGCCGGGAAGCGCAGCGGCCGCACTACAGCTCCCGGCAGGCTGCGCGCCGGGGCCGGGGCTGCCGCGCTGCGTGCCCTGCGCGGCCTGCCCGGGGCGGGGCTGGGCCGGCCTGCCTTGGCGGAGGTGCGGGGTGTGTGTGGTTCCCTGCGGGGTTCCCGCTGGGCCAAACCGGCTGCTGCGCCACAGCTGGCAGCTTGTGAGCCGTGGGTACCGAGGGACCGCCCGGCTGAAGGCTTGGGTGCTCGTGCGCTGCCCCGCGGGCCTGGCGGGGTTACACGGCCATACCCAACCTGCTGCCCAGGCCGCACGCCAACATCTGCCATGTGTACGCAGATAACGTGTCACAAACAGAAGTAGTGACCTCCCATCGCAAGCCACGGGCCTTGGGAGTGTAAATGGCCATTGGCTGTGTCACCTTGCTCTGTGTCACGCACTGCCCCCAGCAGCCGGTCAGGCACAGACACAGACACGAGTGGCGCTGAGTCCCTCCAGCAGAGGACAGTGGTGCACACAAGCACTTGGCAGCATCTTCCAACATTTGCGCCCTCCTGTCTGCCCAAACTCCAATACAAGATGCTGAATGGTTGAGAATCATGTAGAAGTTAATTCATCCAAATAATAAAATGTTTTATAATGGATGCTCCATTATTGGAGTCACCATTTATTGGGGTTACCCTTATCCCAAGTAAGTGGGCAGAGTGAATGACGGTCTGAAGAGCTCAGGCACAGCAGGCATCAGAAGGCTTTGATCAGAAGGGTTACAAGAGTTTATTCAAGATAGTTTCACAGTTTCCTCATAGATCATAGTAGTTAGTATTTAGTAATTCTATTCTCTCACATCCAACATTATAACATCCAACATTATGACATTATTGGCTAGCCCATTCACCTCACGTTCACCAAAGCATCTCATTGGTCACAGGACCACACACACACCACAGGTAGCTCTCTTCTTGTTAAGGGAGAACTCGAAACTGCTTTCCATAAGGGATGCCATTACGGTCACCCCTACACTCCATAGCTCTAATTTTCTAATATATTTTGAACAGGTTAAATTAACTGGAAGTTCCTTATAGGAAGAACCGGTTGAGAGACACCTTCAGCAATCACTGATCTATAGTTGCTTGCACAATATACCTTTTTAAAATCAGTTTGTCACATTCCTTTTCTTGGGGAATAGCCCTCCCTTATAAAATAAAGTGTGACCAAGAAAAAATTCCTTTCCAGTAAAGAAGAAAGGGAGAGATCTGATCGTCTCAGATATGTTGTGAAGACTGAAAGAACATTGGAATGACCCTTTTCCTTCTCTCCTGTTGTAAACTTCTTCACGTAAGAGATAACCTAATATAAAGCCTGTGTAAAAGTCTTTAAGCCAATGAAATGAGTAAGAGGTTTTGATAATTGTGATATGACGAAAACCCCATTGTCTTTTGGACTTAGTGGGGACCTATGCAATGTATTGCAATGAAAAACGCATTTTAGGCTGAAGCTTTAGTGTATGATTGTTATTTCTGTGACAAATCTATTCTCTTTACAATTGTCCTCCATGAACTCTGGAATTAATGTTTTTTTGATACTTTTTAGGGTTTGGCTGATCATTTCTACCCAGTTATGAGGATAGGTTCTGAATGTAGCTCTAGAGTGTTTCTGCTGGTGTAAAATGTTAAGTTTCAGATTGTTTGATTTTCTTTTAAGCCTGTTATCCTGATGTAGTAGAAGATTTCATAAATAGTCACTAAGAAGTTAAAACCTTATGAATATTAAAATCATGATACTTAAAGCCTTACTCTGCCTTGATTGCACAGACTTCTGCCCTTTGCACATATTATTTAGAAGGCAGTAGACAACACAGAGGGGTTGAAATCCATCCCAAACATATTGTTGTATTAGATGGAGAGGAAGATTGGGAAGTGCCATTGTTGGAGATTCAAACTGTCTAAATGCTATTTTAATTTCTTTCCCAGAAAAAAAAAATCCCATTAGAAAAACCTTTTCCTTGTAGCCTTGTGCCAGTAACCCAGTAGGTAATAAATGAGACCTCACATATCTACACACCGGAAGGTGGCCAGTCACAGACAAGAGGGCATAATTGCCTTTCCCAGCAGCTTACTTTGAGGTAGGAAAGGCTACATATTTGTTCCTTATATACCCTGGGCAGCAGCTTTGACTTTGCAGTGTGTTTACAGATCATGCTGTGGCTTGGAATAAGGAAACAGTACTGCATAAAGATTTGTATGATGATAGTTCAGTACTAACCATGTAGACTTATGTCTTAGAGAGGGTCGACCCAGAGGACAGTTTGCTCTGAGTCAGCATTTCTTGTTACTATAAGAATTTAACCAGTGCCTGAGAGGAAACTGGAATTTTGTAGAGAACAAAACCCCAATAACCTATCATTTAATCCATAAAGATGAAGTTTGTCCCATTTATTTGAAAGAAGATACTTCAGAAGATACTTCTGAATTTTAGTTTATAGGGTCTGAGTTCTAAACTCTGTTTTCTTGCAAGTCATACTTAGCATGCATACTTAAGACCTTTGGTGGAATGTGAGATTTCCTTTTGGTATAGCAGGGAATGGGCTATTCAGACAAGGGTGTTTATTAGCTACCTCACAGGCAACCTGCAGTGTCTTATTTGAGCATGTGAAACAAGGAACAGGCAGGAGCCTCTGTGAAGATTTTGAAGCAGAGGGTGGGACTTTTGGAAGAGTAGATCCATAGTCTATCAAATAATCAGACATTGGCCTACAGGGAAGAGTAGTTAAGAGGATTGTTAAGTTTGGAAGCAAACTATGATAAGGGATGTTTTCAAACTTTTAGGCCCCTAAGATCACCTGTAAACCTTGAAAGCCTTTTTTAGCTACAGGTATAAAGAAAGAAATTTCCTTCTTCTTCTGCAACTTTCAACTAATAAGCACAATGATTTTCAGCCTGTACTATTGATTCAATTTGTCTAACTACCCCTAATGGGAGATGGCAGATAGAAAAAAATGTACCTGATCTTGCAGATTGGAAAAGGATATTTCTACTGACCACGGGAAGGAGTATTTAGAGAGCTAGTAGGGCTGCCTTGTATGATCATCTGACCATCTGTGCAGCGATAGGCTGGGTAATATGAAGGGCCTCATGGTTTGAGGAGTCTTATATCAAAGTGTGGTAGTGTACAAAATGGCATCAATTTCCTAATTGAGAAGTAGTGCCATTTTATTTTATTGAGTAAAAGTGTTAGTACTCATGAGTTGAAAATAAGGGCCAGACTTACCTAGAAAAAAGCACCACAAGAAATATGTATGCACAAGCAATTTCTATAAACAGTAATGAAAATATAAAAGTTACACATCAGTACTGATGCTGCTGTACAAAGTGCATTCACTGTATCTTTGGTTCAGTCATGAGGAACCCCTATATTACAAACATTCTGTACTGGTTTTCACCTGGTGTGTCTCGCCTGGCAGTGCTGTAATGAGCATTGACTGCACCTGTGATTTGAATCAGGTGCTGGCAATCTTGCAAACTACAATCAGGTGTGCAGGAGCTCCATGGATCTGAGGGCCCTGAGGTGGAAGCAACATGGTTGCTGGGCTTGTTGTAGCTGGGGTATCTTACAACTCATTCTCCAATTACAAGGCAGTGTTTGAGGAAGTTCTGTAGTGCTGGTGTTGTCTGATGGTGAGTACTACCCTAATCCTGTCATGTGATAAATTAAACTCATATTTTTCCAGTGTGAAGTTCCACTATTTTAGGCATTAGAGGATTTCCTATGTTGCTGCTATGTTGGTATTGCCTCTTGATTAAGTTATTAGAAAATCTGTGTTATGAGACTGTGTTACCTTTGGTGTGATTTCTAGGTGTCTAGGAATTAATTTCTTTGAGTTGAAAATCAGTATGATTCACCTCCAGGTTGATCGCTCTTTTTGCTTTGGGCTTGTTTTAATACATAATGTTTTCTAAATGCTTGAGTTGTAACTCAGAAGTCATGTCAGGTTAGTATTTGGATACAGTTCAGTCTATAAAGAATATGTTACAGTGGTTTGCTTTTGTACTATGTCTTTCAAGCAGTGGAAACTGCATTTGAAAACAGCAGAAGCTAGACTAAAGCACCTGAATTTGAGTGTATGAATCTCATGCATGTACTGTCTGTGATGATTATGCAGAAGAAAGTGATGGATAATATTTCAGCCCTTCTAAAATTTACTGATGTGTTCTTTCTAATTGTATTTGCATCTGCAAGAAGGCCTTTAAAGTGTCTTTCCAATCTCTGATTTTTCACTTTAATTCATACAGTAAAGAACAAGCAAAGATAGAGAAAAAAGCATGTAGAAGTGAGACTAATTTATTCCTGAGTTTTATTACTTTTTGTGTTGCATTTTTATGTATGCTGTTTCTTCTGTTTACAATTTTCAACTGAAATTTTGAAAGAGCTGCCTTATGCCTGGGGCCTGTTCCTTCCTGAATTAAGAGCTATGACTCTTGTTGCAGGCTATCTATGGCTTTATATATATGGCATGGATCTAACATTTCAGCAGCATATAGTTTCACCTAACCAATAATTGAATAAGATGTTTCCTGTATTCATTTATAAGATTCTGGCTGGCAGCCCAACCTAGGGAAAAAAGGACTCAAAGATCTATGCTAGATTTGTTAAAAGAGAAAAGTTTTAGTTGAACAGTCAAACTAGGAACATGTATCGAAGTGTTTTTCCTGAGTGAGAAAGGGTATTAATAATCAACAAAACCTTCAATTATTATTGATTCCTCTGTCATGAATAAAGTGAAGGAATAGTTTGAAAGAGTTGTCAAGCAACATAATTTTTGGAGTAAGCCAGTTATAATAATGACAGTAGTTTAGTCTAAAATATTTTTTTAATCAAAACCCAATCCAAAGTTAGTCTCAAATGTTAAATCCTGCCAAGGTTCTGCTTTTCAGAGAGGAGTTTCTTTAAAATATGAGATTACATGTAGGTTGAAGCCAAGTTGAAGAGGTTATATTTAAAAAAAAAAATTATTCCACAGGTTTAGCACAGTGCTTCTAGTGGCTGCTTTAATTGTTCTTAGCATTAAGGATTATTTTTAATTGTCTAAAGCAATAAGGATGCAAACTAAAACTGTTGACCAGATGGAACTTTGTAATTTATTACTGCACTAAAAGCACAGCAGAAGTGTAAATAAAGCAAAATACTGCAGATAAATGTTCAAAAGCTTTGAATAAAGTTGCAGATCTTGAAGTGAACCCTATCGTGCCTTTTTCCTATGCAACAACACAGATTTTTGTTTTCCTTGTTTAGGATTGATTTATAAGGAGTTAGTTATTTTCCAAATTTTTATATACTCCTTGCCTTCCAATATGTACTTGTATACATTGTGTTATGTGTAACCCAGGTGGGCTTGAACACATGTTGAATCCCTTATCCTGCTGGATACAGTGTCTTTACTCTGGTACATAAATTTTTCTTTTTTTTACTTATAAAACTTCACTGCTATCCTCATCTTCCCACGGTGCCTGTGGCATTTGAGGCAAAATCTGATTTATGTTCTGCTTTTTGATAAGAAGTGACAAGAATGTTTGTGGTGTTTGTTTGGTTTTTTTCCCCCCTCTGTACTGTATTTATGCCATACCTTTGTGTTCATTAGCTTCTCTTGTAGCAAAATAAAAAATGTAAACATTGCTTCTTCCTGACAATGGCTGTGCCCTTGAAATTAATCATCTACCTTGGAATTTGATGCTGTTTGTTTGTGGTTTGGGTTTTTGTGTTTATTTTTTTGTTCGGTGTTTTTTGTTTGCTTTCCTGCAGTCTTAGACTCATTGCTTTTGAATCCTGATTATGATTTCTCCGTGGACCTGGTGAGTACAGTTAGTGTGTTAGTCACAGGCTTTAACTGACAGCTTGTAAAAGGAGACAGATTGTGACAGCCTGGAGAAATGAGTACCTTTGGGTACACAACAGGTGAGAACACACAGAAGCAGCACCAACATATTTCCTGTTTTGTTACTTGTGTATCTAGTGCCCTAATGGAAAGGGCTGCTGACAAAAGTTGAACCAAGTATTTCATCTTGTGTCACTTATTCTGTCCTTGGGCTTTCTGTGGTGCGGTCAGTTGATGGTGATTGGTGTGAACTGCTGCCCACCAGTAACCACAGCCTATGGGAAATAGGTTGATAACTAACCAGAATCTTTTGGATTTGTTTTAAACTTTGACCTGGTTGCTCACAGGGTAACTGCACATTGAAGACTCTTGGAATTTTGTTTTGTACATATTATATCACAGGGTTTCTGTCTTCCAATTTATTCTTTGGAAAAAGTATGAATAATTGTTCAGCCTGGTGGACAGACTGTTGGATATGCCAATGTATAAAATACATTGATAGTAGAATGTCTTTTGCTATTATTTCAAAGGTAAGGAAAATAATTAAGTGCTAGGTTTTTGGTGTGGATTTGGTGGGCTTTTTTGAGAGGAGGAAGTTGGGGTTTGCTGGGGTTCTTTTTGTTTTGTTTTCTGGTTTCGTTGTTTTTTGTGTTGTTTTTTGTTGTTTTTATGTGTATGTCGTGGGTTTTTTATTCCAAATCCTCTCAGATGAGATAGGATTAGAGTCTTCCATTGTGGAAATGAAATTCTCTCTATAGAAACTTTTATTAACTGGTCTATCAGTAACTGCTTTGGGACTGAAGTGCTTGAGTAACTGATTACATCATCTCAGATGAAATTCTTTCATTATGGAAGTGAAATTCTTTCTGTAGAAACTTGTATTAACCAATCATTCAGTAACTGCTTTGGGAGTGTGGTGCTTCAGCTCCAGTACCTGATCAGTAAATTGCAGTCTGAAGCTGGAATGTAAGAGGAGCTGTGTGCTTTGCATATACTGGGGTAATGGCTCATTAAGTTTTAATAAATTGGCTGATCTCTGAAGTTTTTTCCCCTTGCCTTGTCCAGTATAGCAGCACGTGCAGGGGGTTCAGTTCAGTACAAGCCAGCAGCAGCACAGCATGCCTAGGCTGTGCCAGGAGGCTGCTCCTACAGGCCTTGTTCACACAAAACTCTGGGGCACTTCAGCCATAGTTTGGGTTTGATTCCCCAAATCATTGCTAAAGCAAACCCAGAGGAGGTAGCATGTGTTAGGTAATTGCAATTGCAATAACAGCTTTGCCTAAGGGACTTGAGAGACCAGCCTTCCTAACTTTGCCATATGCCCTTCTCTTTCCTCTCTGAATGTTTGCATTTGTAGTATGGTAGCACAGCTTTCTCTCTACTCCAGCAGTAGTTTCTTTATCCTGATGTTCCCTGTAGTGGTAATGGCATAAGAATGCATCACTGGCTTTTGTTCTAACAATACTTTTGATCTCTCTTCTGTCTTTCTCTGCTACTGTGTAGATTATGGCAATGAAATGTGGAGTTAGACATTAATTGGAAAAAACACCACACTTGCTTGTGTGTCTTGCTTGATGTTACATTTTCTTGGTCTTTCCCAATCACTAAATGTTTCCCCATCTCCAGTTTTTTCACTCTAAATCCATTTTTATTGTTTTATTACACACAGAGAGCAAACATACACACTTAGCCAGGATGATTTTGCTCTAACATAAGAAGAAGAAAGAATGAGAAAGTTCATATAAAAATATATATTCAATGTATCTGCTAACCTCTTCAGAACTGAACAAAAATTAATTTGTTGTCTCTTTTTACAAGAATGCTTGAAAGGTTTGCAAATGCATGGTAGGAGCATAGTAAATAGGCAGCATATTGTGAATATATATCTTTTAAAGGCCCGGGAATAGCTTAAATACTCTCTTAAACTGTGGTTAATGTAAAACATTTCCAGTTGGATCATGTATAGAGTAATTACTTTTGACAAGTTAATTCTGCAAGTGTCCAATTAAGCTCTTCATTCATAGCTTATCTCTTCACAGTGTGGCTGTATTCACTTAGATGTTCAGGCTTGAATTTCTATTATGCATTTAAATATGAATCCAAATTCATGCAATGTGAATTCATTGAAAGGACAGCTCTTAGTGTTGAGAGTCTGAACCTCCCCCGTTCAGATCACAAGACTGGCTTAAATCAAGAGGGATGCAAGATTCTTTTTCTTTTCTTTTCTAAGTATTAGTCGGTATTTGTTAATTACTTGGCTCCTATTTTTTTCAAAACTGTTTAGATTTATATGCTCATTTTTATTTTAAACTCACTTTAATTCACAATATGAAGTCAAATTTAGGGGTGTTTTCTCATGAAGTCACCAGACTCTCAAAGCTGGGACTTTAAATGGGATACCGGATATTAAAAAGTACCTGAGGATTAGAAGGTACAGAACTGTTATAAAATAAATATGCTGAGAGTATAGAGTGTTGAATCTTTGAGATCCGAGGATGGCAGTAGGTATTTGCAGTTGGTAGTGGAAGCTGTTCATTTGTTGCTCTTGATAGAGGTGGAAAAAAGCCAAGTCGGGAGCATATTGACATTATTCAAAGGGCTCAAGGGCATCTGTAACCTGCTTCAGTCAGTCAGGTGTTTGAATTTTAGGAATGAACTAATAATATGCATTAAAGATGGACTTTGGCCTCTAGAAGTTTAAAAAAAACCCTTAAAAAATTAGTATCCAGTGCTTATGCTCTAAGCAAGCAGAGCAGGATTAGGGAACTGTCACATGATTAATCAAGCTAGTGATTATACCAAACTGAAAACTCAAGGGACCACATTTACTAGGCCCTGGGCAGGCAATTTACATGATCTGCCCTGGTATTAGTGAGGCAAATTCAACAAGATACATGATAGTGATGGGAGATAGTATTTCCTCTCTGTCGTCTATCTTGTTTTTCACTTGCACAGAAATGTCTCTGGTGGTAATGGGACCAGGTCAGAGCAGAGCTGAACCTTTATAGTTCCTTGCTGCTGACACAGAAGTTTGTAGGTTGCAGTTCTAAATCCCTCTCAGAGGGAGAAGGGAGGGACACCCCCCAACACTCACCCCCTTTGCTGAAATTCATGTGGGCATCACACACAGGCTTGAGTGCCTGCAGGGCTCTTTCCAGTCAATACCTCAGTACTTCTGAGTTCTTTCAATTCCTTTGTCTGTTTTGAAACTTAAGCTATAAATGGATCTTGACATTAGGTTTCGGACAGGGATCTAGGTATCAGGCTGTATCATCCCACACACATCTTTGGATTAATTTACGTCTGTTCTACATCTCTCATGTTGACACCTGTTTGAACATGAAAAAGTCTGGCTTTCGCTTGCGTGGTTGGAAGCTACTAGTGTGAGAGGAGGACAGAAAATAAGCATTGGGAGGGATAAATGAAAGCTTTGAATGTTACATGGATTTCTAGGATTGACATGTAAGACCAGCAGATTTCAATCACCAAGTTTCATTACTGCCACCAGCAATGCAGTCTGTAAGCAGCAGTGATTCTTTTTCCTCAGACTCTGTATTACTTGACTTTCTCAGAAGCTGAGAACTGTGGAGAAGATCCCCCACTATCACTTACCAGGTGGTTCAGGATGCCAAGAAATGCTGTCTCCTCTAAGACTTCTGAGTCTATGTCTGTTCAACACACTGCTATTTAAGTACTGTTGACTTAGGTTTCCTAAACAAGGCTTGTCCAACGCTATTTATCTACCTATTTATTAAATGAAAAAAAAATCTGACTTTCAGTATTTGTCCATTGGGCTATTTCTCTGAGATGAATAGAAATAGCTGAAAATCACTTTATATATTGGCTTTCATATCCCACTGGGGAATTATCGGGGGATAATAGTAATATAAATCTCCCACCCAGATTTTACAGTGTTGTTTCTACCTTTTTCAGCACAGTTACACTAGGTTTGGGTTCAGTTTCACGTTGTTTCCTCTTGCATCACCACCTGTATGTGAGAAAATAACTTCAAAAAGCCCAGCGTTCCAGGGTACATGTATGTTGACCTTTTTTTTGGTGCAGGTAATGTGATAGCTATTGACCATTAATACAAACATATATCAATTTTAGTGTAATTATTCTTATCTGAGACAAGAAAGCAAGCTTCCCTAAGCTCCATTCCAAGGACAGCAAGACAGCAAAAAACCAGAATTCCTGTAGCCCAAATTTGAGGCAACAGCATTAACAATGCAAAAGAAATGTGCTGGAGGGGCAGGGAGAAATGGCTTCAAAAGAGCATTAAACCTATGAGGATATTCCAGGTAGGAAAGCATGTTCAGATGGTCCATGGGCAAACAGATTCTTCCAGTTAGTGAGAAAGTTGGAGAGGTGATTCTGGCTGAAGAAATAAAGCATTAGTATAGTTCCTTTGAGTGTTGGCAATGCAGGACTTCAGAAAAACTGGTTGAGTACCATTGCATTAGAATGTAATTTCAAACCAAACTGATTCTCTTCTAATTTATAATGTAAGTCAAATTGCTTCTCAGCAGTCCTGCTCAGTAGTGAAGTGCAGATGTGGCTCAGTGTTTTTCCCCCCATAATCAGTGGCAGCAAACACAACTGTGGTGCGGTTGAAGCTTGGTTTGTATCAATACTAGATTAGATCAAACCTTGGTGTAAAGAGGACAGCATCATTACAGCCATTCCATTTGCATAACATGAATGTGGTGAAGGTTGGTATCCAGTCTGGAAGGTCTGTTCATTGCAGTTTATGAATGGGCTACATCTGCTCTGCTGCCCAGTAGTAAACTGGTGGATGCTGTGCCTGATGTCCTACAGCTTGGCCTGTGTCCTTCTTGGATTACTGACTTGCCTCAGCAATTAGTATTGGTGTAGTACAGTAATTATGTATTTTATTTTGCATATTTGATTTTGATGTCAAGATTCAAAGATATGTTAACCTTCAGTTTCAGTTTGTCCACATATTTCGTAAATATGTCATTAGTAAAATTTAGAACCCTCATTGTTCTTTCTATCTTGTGTTGCTGCTTTAGTATTTAATTAATCTTAATTTCATTAGTTCTACATTTATTAGCATAGGCAAACACATGGGTCTGGATTCATTGTCCATGTAATGAGTAGTAAAATGATTTAAATGCAGGAAAAATACCTCTCTGGGAGATTAAAGTAAGGGCGGGGAGGGAAATCTAATTTCCATATTGGGACAATTCAGGGTTAGCCAAACAGTGACTGACAACCCACTCGACTGGAATGGAAATGGAGAGAAAATATGATCAGCAGAGGAAATGTGGTTTATTGAAATGTGTGTGAATACAT
>JAWWEV010007446.1:0-56842 GCA_035583235.1 Hafferia zeledoni | reverse complement strand
TTGTCTGGAAGCACTTATGGCTAATAACTTTTAATTAATACAGTTAAGACTAGAAATCTTTGCATTTCTGTCTCCCTTCTCCCTTTCACGTGACAGGTGTGAAGTGACAAAAGTAGAGGAATAAGAGAAGTGCATTGCAAATGGATCAGTGGAGTGAGAAGGGTGTAAAATTCCATCAAGAAAAACAAATCTCATGCATGACTCTAAATAGTTGGTAGCCTGAAACCTTCATCTTTGTGAATATACAGCCGGACTGTAACATCCAGGAATCCTTCTGTTATACTGTATAAAGTTGCACCTCAGTGTCTTTTATTGATTCTCTGGATAAGCAGGATAAATTTGGTCCATAGTGTAAATGGAAACAGGACCCAATAAGTTCCTGTAGCTGGGTCTGCTTGTCTTAGGCCTGATTTTTGCCCACAGATTATGCTGAGACCTTCGAAATTGTCAGTAGAGCTCTTGTAGAGAAAAATTAACAGAAACATCTTACAATAGCAGGAAGGAATTGTAAGATTCCTATTAGCAAACACAGATGCATTATTATTATTATTGCCTTGAAAGACAATTTAAACAGAAGTGCCAGATGTCCACCCAAAAGGACTCAGTTTTTAAAATGAAAATGCATTTGTCACTTTCTGAAAGATTTATTCACTTTTATTATTCACTATTTATTATTGTGTTGTCTGAAATTGCATTTAAATGTAACAAAAGGCAGTATTTCCAAATGTAAAGGAAATGAACCTTATTTGTATCATCTGAATAGCTGTCTGGGTTTCTAGAGTATAATATCAGTCCCTTAAACAGAAGACAAAAAATTAAAGTGCATAAGTATTTGTAAAATTAGAGTGTGTTTTTTGGTGTTCTATAGGTTTTAAAAAACAGATCAAGCATAACAGATTCACATATTTTGATTTTAAGTGGTTTAAGTAAAGTGAAAAATGTATGATATTCCCAATGTAATTCAAGGTAAAAAATGTAACAAAAATCTATTGTAGGCCAGAAAATTGTTGATAGAAAAGAGAAATATACATCTCTGTTCACTTAAGGCAATGGCAAGGGGCTGGTACTTTTTGATGGTTCCCTACCATTAGGAGTAATTTTAACTTTTGTTATGGTGCTGTGTTTGCTTTCCATAGAAAAGAGCTGTTTTCAAAAGGCGTGAAATACTTCATTGAAGGAATCTATTGCCTGGTAAATTAAATATCTGATATATAAAATTTTGCAGATAAGTACATGCTTGTGTTACCAAATCAGAAGATTTCTAGTCTAGTTGAGTTATTTGCTCATGCAAGGGAAGCCCTGAGCTAATGTTGTAGCAAAACTTTTTATAGACATCTTTATCTCTACTCAGAAGTAGAAAAGGTCTTTGCCCTGTCAGCCAGCTGCCTGCACAGCCAGTGTAAATTCACTTGACCACTAGTTAATGTCTTAAAAAAGCCTTGACTGTTATTCTGTAGAGTAACCTACTCAGCACTGAATCATATAATGTAGAATTAGTTTTCCTTAAAGGTATTAATTTGATGTCCCAGATGATACAAAACATCAACATGTTCCTTTAAATTTTGTTCAGGTACAAGAGAAAACAGCAAAAAACCCAGTGAGCCCTGAGTCTTGTGGCTTTATGAAAAGGAATCAAGTGGTTTCAAAAACAAAGGAGCACACAGGTCTTATTTTATCCCCCCAGAGTTGACTGTGCCCAAGTGGAAGGCCTGCTGTACCACTGCAGTTGTGTACAGGCACAAGGAGCTCCTTGAGGGAAAGTGATTTTTCTTTTCATAATACAAATGTTGAGGAGCTTTTTAACTCTGATAAGTGAATAGCTAAAATCATGACTGGTTGTGTTTCCTGACCTATCATATTTTGTTATATTCCTGCAATCCTTCTGTGTCAAAATGTTTGGTGGTGAATTTTTGAGCTGCTGAATTGTGGCTGTACATCTCTGAGTGAAATAGCACTCCAGCCATTACTCAGGGCTGTCACTTTGTCCTGATCAGTGTTCACATTTTAAAGATGGGACATGCATCACAGTAGGGCTTGAAGCCTTTTTCTCTCATGTGATGGCAATGACAAGTGTAGCTGGCAGGGACATCTGAGAGTTAATATGCAGAGATTCTTTAGCAAGAAGCAGAAAGACTATGTTGTTCAACAGAAAGACTATGTTGCTCTGGAGGACATTACTGATTGCTTGGGCATTCAATCCTAGTCTGCTGCTCCTAACTGGAAAAAATAGAGCATAACTGGAAACCTCACTGGTAAGATTTGAAAAGAGGTGTGTTTGGACATGGAAGCAAGGCATAGGAAAAGTCTGAAGTCTGGGCACAATGAAAGATTAATTTTTATGAATGGACTACGGTTTAATCTGACAAATGGGAGACAGAATAAGAGACTTTTTAAAAATCTCCTTAAATCTGTTGGAACTGTTGACATGCAAAGTCACAGTTTTTGATTCACAGTTACACTGATCCAAGGCAATGGTGGATCAGAACAGTTCAGACTCATCAGTGCTGTGACAGTCCAGCATTCCCATTTGCAAAGATGGTGAAAGCAAGATTGCACCCCTATTTCAGCTGAGCCATTATATTCCTGGGGAGGAGCTTAGGTTTTCCTGTTGCTTTTCTGGTTTTGGGAGGAGGGAGCGGTGAGGGAAGGGAATGTTTTAGTTTTGTGCTGTGTTCAAGGGCAGGCTTGATGTCCAGTGGTTTCACCAGTAAAGTTTTAAGCTAATTTTGCAGCTTAACTGCAAACCATTGTGTTGGCATCCCCACAGATAAGAAAAAATGTTTTTTTCATGTGAAATCCCAGAGTTTAATACTAATATTTTAAGCCTCCTCCGTAGAGTTTTGTTTGCCTTTAGGCACACTGTAGAATTCAATACACAGTGATATCATACTTTCAGAGCAGGGGAAAAGATAAGGAAATATCTACCATAAAAATAAAAAAATCCTAACTTTAAATAAATTTTTTTAGAATGCAGCATATTACAAATAGGATTAACTTATATTGCTCTATGTAGTTTTCTTATGCTTCCAGAAGCTTTTAAGATAAAGGGCAGGAAATTATGGAGACCTTAGAGCAGGCTTTCTGGGATTACATCAAGCCAAAGATTCACAACTATTTAATGTATAGTTCTTGCAGAATATAATTTCAGTTAGTCTTAAAATTTCAATGAATTATGGTTATGCCTCTGCATGCTGCTTAGAATATATTTGATGCAGATAAGTGAAAATGCCAAAAAAATAACTGCTAAGAGAAAGTTTTGTATTCTAATAGCAGCAAGGTATTTATTGACAATGTTGGAGGCAAGCCCGTTCATACTGGGCAAAAACGTGCCTAATTTGTTTGTGTAAAATAAGCTATTTATAGTCTTAAGTTCATAGTTAAGACCTTCTAATTTCCATATCAATGACTAGGCAGAATCTTGGGTGGAGCTTTATTTTTGGCTTTGAATTTGGGTAGTGGTCTCTTGACTTCATCCCTCGGGGTGGTCTTGAAGTGTCTTCATCACTGTTGGATTTCTGCCTTTTTTTTGTTCAGTGATGGGACCTGTCAAACTTGTAAAACCTTGGCTTTAATGCTACAAAATCTTGGATCTTTACCATTTCATCCTACTGAAATGTCTAGCTTAATTTAATGTATGACTTCTAATCTATGGTACGCTGCTTTCTATAATTGCTAGACGCTTTGTACTAGAACAAACCGGTTCAGCACTCCACGCTGTTTAGTGGCCCTGCCATGCAAACAACACTTTGCAAAGCAGTATTAGAAATTTCATAAAATTAGGGTTGTTTTGGTCTCTTTTTCAGCAGAACTCACCTTAGCCCTCACACTGGTTGATCCAGAATTGCCTAATTGATATCCTGGAATATTGGATCACTGTGTGTTATGGAGCTCAGGAAACTCAGGCTTGAACATGTTGTTTCTCTGTCTAGGAGTCTGAATTTTTCTGGTGTAAAACATCTATGATGTATATTCTGTCAGCAAAAACATTCTGGGGACTGGAACTGCTTCTGTCATCAGAGGAATTAGTCTTCCACAATTATTAGAGAAATCTCTTCCTCAATGAGCTGCATTTTGCTCCAACAGATTTTGGGGTTTCCCATCCTTTAGGTTGCTATTCCGGTTTTTAGGTCATGCATTTTTGTATCTTCAAACCATGTGAAAGCATTACTAATTTCTAAATGGGTTTGAAAAATTTATTCAAGTGTTTATTTTTATGGTGTCTGCTATTTTTTAGCTTACAAAGGGAGACCTAAAAACCTTAACCTAGAGAAAAGTAGGCAGTGGTTTCTCTTTCCCTCTTGTTCTACATCTCTCTCCCTCTTCATGTAGGTGTTGAGAGCAGTATTATCCAAACTAAACTACATGTTGGTAGCGGTCAAATAAATGTATTAGTCATTCATAAACGTTGGCTATAAATTAGAGGATTTCTAACCATCATCTAAATAGTGGAGAGAAACTCCCCCAACTTGCCTTTAAGATGGATCATGAATGCTTTGTGAACATGGATATATTCAGGGTTGTTTACATGAGACAAGACTGATGGATCTATGTTTAATCCTTGTCACTATCATGTTTAATGCAGAGCATCTTTCATGCTGCTTATCAATAATATTAATGACTGAGGGTGGATAGATTGTATCAATTTAACTCAGTGGTGTATTTTGATGCACAGTCAGTCCCTGAAAATTATTTTTTTCATCTTTATTTTCAGTCTGTATTTCTGCTCATCTTTTTCATATTTGTATAGGATAGAAACTAAATTTGGATGTGGCATGAATCTGACAGTCCAAAAATAGTTTCTGGAAAACCTAATTAAAGAGTTGGAAAATTGTTGTTTGCTGCAATTGCAAGTTCAGAGCCTGGTTAAATGAAATTTGAATAATTTCAGCCTCCAGTTATGACTTTGTTATGGATATTAAAGTGTGAACAATAAAAATATTCACGAGGTGAGTATCTACTCACATTTCTTGTGCTTAGAAGTTGTTTGTAATAGAGTAAAAGATCATGCTAGAGGGCTGGTTTGCATGAAAAGGCAAAGTCTTTCTCAGATTTGATAACATTTGAAAATGTTACAAACAGAGCATTCCTTTACATTGAATATAATTTCTTTGACTAACTACCAGATGATTTTTAAGATTGGGAGAAACTGCACTGTTTGTTACACTAAATAAATACACAAGGGGCTAGTCCAAAGCCCAAGATGTCAATAAAAAGATTTCTACTGATTTAACTGAGCATTAGGTCAGGACAGTGGACTCCCCCAGCACACAGTGCAAATCGGACTCTGTACATGTCTGTCCAAACTGTGTGTTTGGAATGCTTCCAGCAGAGTTTGGCTCTGCTCTGACATTAATTTAGTTCAGCTTGTTAAGCCACTGCTATCTGATTTAAATAAATGTTATTTTAATGGATGCTGATAAAAGAGATGTACTTCATGACATGTAGTTCAATTTCTGAGCCTGGCTGCTTAAATACCTCAGTTCTGCCAGCACATAAATAAGTTCTCATTAACAAAAAAACCCCATGGATAGCTTGTAAACATCTGAAAGGGCTAGGAGTGTATGTTGGGGAAAAACAATAATTTCAGTTTAGTGTTTGAACTCTTTTGTTGAGAGAATTTCACATAACATTCATATTGAAACTATTTTGGAAATTTTATTAGCATAATCCTTGAATGTTGTGATTTGGATCTCTATAGAATTAATGCAAACAAACTCTATAGTACTTGTTCACATATAGGAAGAAGGTTACATTTTAAACACATAAATACAGAATTAAGTAAAAGTCCTGTTCTTAAAAAAAGTCTAAGTAGCCACAAAATCTTTAAGGTAATATTTAGAAATTATGCTGATTTTATTTTCTAAAAGCATATAGAATTTTAGTAAGAGTGGGAATTGGAGCAAGATAAAGGTTTTCTATATGGTGCAGCCTGAATTCAAGGGATTCCCCCACTTTTCTGTGCAATCTATTGCAATGTTGAATTCTTTTCATAATGAGAAATTCTGATCTTATACCTATATGGATTCCCCCTGAAGTTACACGTATCTCTTTCCTCTTGTCCTGTCACCATTTATCCTTGTGAAGAGAACATTTCTACCTTCTCCAGAACTACCCGCTAAGTATTCCAAAGCTGATTAGATCCCCCAAACCTTAGTTTCTTTTGGCAGAGCAAACCCCGTTCCTTCAGCCTCTCTTCATGCCTCAAGTTCTTCAACCCTGTCATCATCTTGATGGCCTCTTTTGTGCCTCTGCAGTTTGTCAGGGTCTCTGGAAATGGGGGAACTCAACTGGGACACACTGTTGCAGGTGTGGCAGAGTGAAATCATGACATCCCTTGATCTGCTGAACATGCTGTTACTGACGCAGCCCAGGACAGGGTTTGACTTCATTGTTGCAGTGAGACAACTTCTGGTTCGTGTTCAGCTCAGTGACCACCAGCAATTCCAAAGCCACGTTCCAGCCAGTGAGATCCCAGTCTCGGTTTCTTCTTGGGTTTATTCTGTCCCACATGCAAAGCTTTACATTTATTTTTGCTAAGCCTCATGCATTTCTTGTTAGCCCAGCTTTCTAGCCTGATAAGGTGGCTCATCTCTGCTGGTTCTACCTCTCTTTCTGCCTTGGTGTCAACCCCAGACTTTGTGAATGTATTTTTAATTCCATCATTCCACTCACTTACAAAGATATTGAATACTATGTGCATTTACTTTTGGTATCTAGCCAGGGGATGGCAATATTCTAAGCATAAAAACATGTACCTAATCCATAGAGATGTACAGCATTTATAGAATCAAAGATGTCTGTGACATTTAAACATCAATGCACATAGGTGTACATGTCACCCATCTGACAGCTGTTTCCTAGACAGTAACTTATGTAAGGTTCATGCTTTTCAGAACATTTGGAATGTTCTAGAGCCCTGTAATAAAAGCCTAAATCTTGCTTTAAAATACTGCATGTCTTTCAGTATATTTTATTCACACACATTTTTTGATTCAATAACTTCTCAAGTACCACCATTTTTTTCATCATGATATTTTTTGTCCATAAAGTCTAATTTGAGATGTGTCATTAGGAATAAAATGAACACAAATAATATTGCTAGAGACATAGATGTAGACGCAAATGGTCATTAGTGTGTCAGAAAAAGATGCTGATTAATTTGTATGCTTCATGGCACAATGTACTTGTAACTCTATTCTTTTTAGTATTTTTCAGTGTTTAATGGACCAGTTCGTTCTGTCTTGTATTGTATGTTATGTTGAAAAGTTGTGTTATTTTCTAATGCTCCTATAGGATATTTCATGAGTCTTGTGAAAATAAAACAATATTGTGATGGCCTGATACTCAAGATGGGCTGGTATTAAAGTTCTTTATCCAATTTTGAGACAACAAGAGAAGTGGGATTAGAGGACTTGAAATCTATGTCTGGATTTTTGGTTCATAGCCTTGGCAATCATAAGTGGAGAGAAGCCTCTCTGGAACAGAGAAGTTTTGAATTGCAAATTACAAACAAACTTGAAAGTTGAAAAAGAAAAAGGAAAATAGCTCCCAAGTAACATGCCCCCAGCCCTTTTTAAAATGATATTATTAAAGCTTTGGCTATGAGAGTTATACAGCAGCTGGCATCTGTTTCTCCTTTTTCTTCTCTCTCTCCTCTTTCTTCACAAGTTTTCTCATTTGTTTATTTCCCATTCCAGGTGAAATCTCTGTGGAAATAACTGTTTGTTCTTTCCTCGATTAAGTCACTAGGAAATCTTAACTTGGCTTTGGGAAGAGACTTTGTTCTCCTTGTGTGGCAGCTGAGCACTGATGATTCCTGGGACATGTTTCAAATGACAAAAGCATGTCACTTGCTCTTTGATATTTAGTTCCAAGTACTGATGGAAAAGATATAATTGTTTGCTGGTTTTTTTTCCATTGTAAATCCATAAAAAATTGGAATTAATATGCACAAGGGTAGAACTGCTCATGCAGTAACTGAGCATCATTTTGTGACACTGGACAAACATCCTGCCTGTATCTTATTTTTTTCACTTTTCTGTTCAGCTGATTTATTACAATCAGTTGTGTTGGAGGGTACCTGAACTTGCTTCCTCTTTCCTTTTCAGCTTCCTTATTTTAGCTCAGATGGGACTTTGCTTTAAATCACATAATATGGTAGAAGGTCTGTTGTTTGACCTGGGACTAGGGTCACACGACCAATCTTGGCTAGTCTAAAATTAAATGTAAACAATACTAAAATATATTGAATAATTCTCAACTTAAACTTGAGAGCTGCCAAGTAGAGCAATATTTTATTATTTTATAATAAAACATAATTAGAATAATGACAGTTAATGTTTTAAGTTTTTTTGTAAATGAATACACTAAACCTTTCATTCCACAATACTATTATTGCAGCTGTACCCTATTTGTTGAGGGCTCGAGGAGACACTTCCTATTTTGTTTGATTTATAGCCTTATAACATCCCAAATAGTAAGAATTTTCCACTGCACAATGGATGGAAAGGACAAAATTATTTTTAAATCCATCATGTTTCACAAATTGTTACTTCTACTCTGTAGACAAGTATTTCCTACTTCTGCAGAGCTTTTTCTTCCTCTTAACCATGATGAATGTATTTTCATTTAGCTTTCAAATTTTACTTGTATTGCACAAACTGGATAATATTTACAATTGAATTGGTTATCTAGGAAAGCTGAAGTTAAAAAAAAAATAACCATAGACTATAGTTTTAGAGACATAAGCAATAAAAACTTTATTATCAAGACTGAATTGCTTATTTGAGGCTTTGTTTTTTTCTGGTTTTGTCTTTATTTAGTTCAAATATGCAGATGCAGCACTTTGAGCAATTCCACGATAAATTGCCACTGAAGGACAAGAAAGGCTAGGAAACGTTTCATATCTCAATCAGTACTCCATGGAGGCACTTGGATACTTTAAAAGAACAAATCCACAATTGCTGTGAATTAATGCAGCTTCCTCAGTGGAGCCTCATGAGTTCAGTGATGTGTTCACGTTTGCTCCAGAGTGCTTCCAAATTTATTTGAGGCTAGACAGGTATCCAGGGAAATTGTTTACTGTATCGTGTGTCCTAAAAACATCTGTGGTTGTTTTTCTCCTGATTCAGCATGGGATTAGTTCACATTTGGACCTTGCTTTGATGGATGTGTGTGGTAAGCGAGATGGCTTAAAATGGCCAATTTTATTTGGTTACTGTAGTTCATTTTGGGCAGACAAAAATGAGAAAAAAGCCTTTTCCCTCAGTCAGAGAAAACAAATTAACAATACTAAAAAAAAAAGTGAAATTATGTGAGAAGATGCAGAGCTCCTTTGTTTAGCTGTTAGGGGTTTTATGTGTGCTGCCTTACAGCTAGGAAACTTGGAGCTGTTTTGCCAGCATTTGTATTGGCTGTGGAGCCCAGACAAGTTTTGTATTCCACCACAGGCCCAAACAGACACAAAACACTTCTTCTGACAGTTTAGTGTCACTCTTTTATTTTTTTTTTTTTTATTTAATACAGCAGTGCTCTGAGACACTCACGAGTAAAAAAGGCCAGAGCTAGAACTATTGTGGGTTGGGAATCTGCGTGTGCCAGAAACGGGACTTTTCCTAAAACAATCTTCATGTGACTGTGATTCACAGAAATTTCAGATGTTAAAAAAAAAACAACCAACTGTTAAAGGCCATAAACCACTCACCTTTGTGCATTAGCTCTGCTGTGTGAAGGGAATAACTGGCCCATAAACTGCATCTTCCGTTGTTTGCAAGACCTTTTCAAGGGAAATCTGTGGATTCAGTCTAACAGTGTGACCTCAGTCTCACAGCCTGACAGGGGTGAAGCTTTCACAACTTTCACGCCCTTATTGCATAAACTGAGAAGGGCAGTGTCTGTCACTTGTAGGAGGGCCAAGGAATCAAGACCCTATCTCAGTTTTCCTTTAAAAAAAAAAAAAAAGGAAAGAAGATCTATATTACGTGTCATCATCATCACCTTTGTCATTGTTTATATCTGTTTCATTAGAAATTTCCTTAACAAGTTCAGATGAAGGTCATTGCACGTGTGTGTCCCCATTCAAGTATTCTCCAAGTATCTCTTTTATTTGCTGTGTCTTACAGTGAAATAAATCTCAGAGCAAAGTGGTGAAATCCTGGACAGCAGTTTTGGAAGTGTCTCTTGAGTTCCACAAATGCTGCTATCATGAATTATTATTCTGAAAAAAGACTAATATCTGTCATTTAAAAAGAAAAGTCAATTTCTACCCTAAGTATGAAGTTTTTAAAAGACTAAAAATATGTTTTTAAAAGCCTAAACAATAAGTTTTTAAAATGGATGGGATTTAAGCATAGGGATTAAAACTGGATTATTCTGGTTAGCTTTTACTTCTAAAAATTTGTGTTTCAGGGCTGATCTTTTGTTTAAAGATTAAAAATGCACTGAAAATAGAATATCTTTTTAATGGAAAATCAGTACCTTTAGAGCAGAAAACTAAACAACTTAAATTTTGTTAGGTTAATTTTAGAATAAAAACTGAATTTTTGAAATAAGGATTTTTCCAAGCCACATGAAGTTTTTATTGTATAATGTTTAAAGGAAAGACTGGTGATGTAACATTTGTTTTTACAAAGAGCTTCAAGAAACATTGACTTTATAGATGATAGTAGGTTACTTTGATTTTTAAGTTTATGACAGGCATAAAAATACTAGAAGAACTTTGTTTTCTGTTGAAGATAATGAAAGCTGAATTTTCATTTGGCTGAAACTTATTGTACTGCACCTGCAAAAATGAATATAAATCTGTGTTTGTCCTTGCAGAGAAAGGGTAGTTGGGCAATCCAGCATCTGTTCATTAAATGTGTGTACTTGTGCCTGAAGGCAAGTACAAAACCAGAAGTCCTGCTTCATATGACCTGCTCTATTCAAGAAACCTCATCTGTATTGCTTACTCTTGCAACACTGGCTACAATCTTTTGTGAATTGAGATTTTTTGGAACTAATTTAACTAGGAAGAAAAAAAGTCTCAGCATGTGAGATGCATGATGCAAAGCCTTTGAGAAAACTGTGAACACAGTCAAAGTAACCTAAGAAGTCTTTTTAGTCAGGACACAACCTTTCCCTTACCAAGTTTTGATTTATTATGTTAACGATGAAATTAGCTAAAACTCAGATGGTTGTTAGAAACAGAGATGAATATGCTTCATTTTAAAATAGATTGTTTGCTGTATTCCTTAAGATTACATGGAAACTCCATGTCCGGGAAACAAAATAATAATTTCCTTATGCAGAAGAGAAACAATAAAAAGAGGTTGCACTGCAGAAAAACAAATGTTGGTATATGCTGACAGAAGGAGAGGAAGCTTTCCCAGGACATGAAAACACAGTACGGTTGGAGGCGATGATAGGATTTGAATGTTTGTTTGTGTTTGGGAATTCTTAACTTTAAAATGAATGCATATTTCTTTAGGTGGCAGATTGTTTTCTTCCCATCGATAAAAGGATTTTTATCCTGGCCATGGGAAATATAATGCCAGTAATTTAAAAATTTAGTAGATTTAAGAAGAATATAAAACGTGAAATCTTAATATAAACAATGCTTTAAATGGCTTAAAAAGGTCTGTTTAAGTTGTGTTTTTAAGGAATAAGGTTTCTTACTAACTTATCCCCATGTAAAAGACTGGAGAACGAGCTATGGAATCTTTGATTTAATGATAAAAAAATCTACCTAAGTCTTTCTAAATATAAAGTGCATCTATGCAGTTTCATTGCTAATTAGTCAGAAAAAACAGCCACAAAACTATTTACTGATATTTAAATATCACCAGGTCTCTGAAATATCAAGAGAGACATACTTTGCAGCTTCTTGTTGTGGTCCCTATCACAAAAACAGCTCACTATTATAACAGATAGTTGTTAATTGTAAAAATAGAATCTCGGTATTTTTATCAGTTGATGGGAGTTTCACAACTGCCTACAAATATAGAACTGTCCTCAGGAAAGAGGAGAAAACGTTGTACTTCAAAACAATCAAGGGGAAAATTTATTGTGGAAAGGTAGGGTGTTACTTATCTCTGCCTATATCCCTAGTTTTAAATCATATCTTTCTTTGACTAGCTTCTACCCTGCTCTTCTCCGTTTCTGCAGTGAGGGTGTCCCTGACTTAGGCATGTGATTGGAGATTTCTTTGAAGGGCTTTCTCCAGAAAATGGTTTAAACTGGCTGACTGGACAGACTTTGGACTGTATGACAGCCCACGTCTTTGGTGATTTTCATTTTTGCTGAATATTCTAGTCTATAATCCAGATATAATCTCAACTCTAATGGGAAAACTTGGTATAAATATTCAGATCTCTGTAATAAGATAGAAAGTGCATCTTCACCAGGTTTTTGCTTTAGATCAGGAATTCAGTTTTGAAGTGAATCTCTCAGTTGTTCCCCCTTACTGTACAATGACTGGTATTGCAGAGCAGCCAACTCCTAATGAACAAAATTAAAATGGAAAACATGCTCCAGAAGCACCCTGGAAAAATTGCCATTGTGTTTACATTTGTATAACCTTTCTGAGACCCATGTGTGAGCCCAAGGAGGGGCTGAGAACTCTTCAAATAGCCTGCTGATTCTGGGTTGCTTTGAAACTTGCTGAGTAGATATCCCTGGAAGTCTGCCAAAGTCACAGCCAAAGTTGCAGCAAATGGCTCAGAATGTTTTGCTGGAGAGGTACATGTTTTTTTACTGGGAAAACCAAGAGCATATTCAAAGAAAATAGCAGAGAGATACTATGCTCTGTTTTCGTGGAAAGGTGTCAGCTTTTCAGGTAATTCATAGGCTGGAAAAGTGGTGTGAACATTCAGTAATAAATATCGTTTGTTGTTTATTTTCAGGGAAAAGAGGATTTTATTAAGGAAATATAAAACATTTAGCAGTACTCACTCCTAGTAGTAGTACTACTTTGCCTATGTAAGAAGCCTATGAAAGTCTGAATTGTTTCTCTGTGTAGAGACCAGTCCCTTGTTGAGGGCATTTTGCACTAAGGAGGCCGTGTTTGCCTTGACTCTGACACCTCTAAACCATCCCTTCCTGACTTAAGTGTTTTGGCTCAGAAATAAAGGAATAATTACCAAGTGATTTAAAAATAATTGGAAAACATCTGACTGGTCTTTTGCCTTTCCCCTTTTTGTTTTTGTTCTTGTCTGCTAAAGCAGCAGTTTTGGAAGCATAAGGCATCTTTGTGCCTCGGTTGACCAATAATATGTCACAGAAAGCAGGCGGTGGGGCAGCACTTCCTTGCCTTTGCTCTGCCCCACGTAACGGGCTTCCCAGACCAAGACTGTTCAGTAAATCTGTGTTTTGCTAAAATATCCTGTATAACACAAAAGATCTCAAAGTTTTACCCTTCACTGGTGGTAAAGACTCAATGATTTAACTGCCTCTGATGGGACCCACATGTTGCCTTTTGGCCACTGACAGACGATAGCATTCCGATGTTATAGTGCTGCTGATTTACTTTCAGCACGTTGCTTTAAATTAATGTGTGACACAAAAATAAAGAACTCACTACTGTAATTGATTTGAAAAATCACCTTGGGGTTAGAACAATCAATGTGCCAGAGGATTTCTTGAATACATAAATTTCATTAGCAGCATTTATAACATTTTTTAGTTGGCTGTGCTCTCTGAAGTTAATTACCTAATTTGGGTTCATTAGAAAGAATAATGTCATATTTCTGTGATGCCTTTTTAAAATCCTGTATAACCTGTCAAGTAATAGATTTTATCTTAATTTAAAGAGAAGATTTCTTCTGTATTATTTCATTACAAAACTCTTCCACAACTTGATATAAAAATTAAATTAATTAAATGTTATTACTGCTTTTTCTTTCCTGAAAGAGAGTTGTGAACTGCGTCTTTCAGTTGTAAACTTCTGTCTTGGAGAAAGTAAATTTCATTAAAACAGTTCTGATGCATCTTTTGGCTGATGGGTGATGATATCACTCTGAATCCTGGGGGAAGGAGCCCTCACTGTCAACCAAAAACTGAACAAGTGTTCTGTTACATACCAGATGTGAAAGTGGATGTTTTTACATACCTTATTAATCCTATGTGCTTGCTGCAAGATCCTTTGCAATTAGTTGTCTTAAAAAATCTTTCAAAAATAATAAGTTTAAACTTTATTGCCATTGCTGCTTTTTTGTTTTGTTATAGCAACATCTGTGTCTGTGAATGGGTACTGCATATTCACTTTGATATTCAGTGTAATCATAGAATAAAAGAATGGCCTCTGTCCCCAGAGAATTCCTCCTGACCTTATCTGCAGTCCCTCGATTGTGCAGTATGTGCCAAAATTACCCCTCTTCTAGTACAGACTTCAACCTACTGGAAACTGAATTGTCATTGTTTGTGGCATCCTTTCTGTTTAATTTCTCTTTCATACTTGAATGCTGGGTTTTAATAACAACAAGTAGGTTTCAGTTCCTGTGCAATCACTATGGATCTTAAGAAATGTTGGATGTAGTGATCTCAGGATCAACAGTAAGAGCAGTTAGGAAGATCTAGATATCAGCTGAATGTTGTCTTTCAAAGCTTCCAACTTTATCCATAGGATTGTTTTCTTTTGTGATTTGCAAAAAGAAAGGGAGGTTCTGGGTCTTAATATAAGGAGTTTTTAGTCATAGGAGAGCTGAGCTAATTACATTTACCACGGAAAGCATGAAAAATGAAAAACAGAAATTATGATCCAAGAGATGAATCCCTGGCAGAAACAGATGGCAATGAAGAATTGTTTAGTTTCTGATAGAAATGTTAGCTACTCTTGTAATTTTGCATGTTTTAAGTATTTAATGAATCTTTATAAAAGTTTTTAAATAAGTTTGATTAAGTCCACTCTTTGCTCTCTTCCCACTGAGCCAGGGAATGCTGTATTTATCATATACTCATCCATATAAGTAAATTGTATCAAAGAGACTTTTTTTCTGCTATACTTGCAAAAATTCTGGGAACAGCCCCAGCTCTGAGTCCACTTCTTATGATTGTCATAAATCACTGGCTTGATGTTTTGCCTTACTTGGGAAATTCTTCTGTAAATCAGTGGCTGTGCTAAAATCTGTTGTTTATGAAAGTATGATGAGAGATGTGCTCTGAGGTCTTTATTTTTTTTTTTTTGGGGGGGGGGGGGGTGGGACCCCCCCCCCCCCCAGTCACACAACATTTTTATTTTCTTCCTCTCCATCCAGTTTGTGTGATATTTGAGTTTCAAAGAAAGTTTGAAATACTGTAAGCCTGTTATCATTGATGTTTCAGTAATCAGCTTTGAGCAGGCAAATGTTGTGTTAATTTTGTAATAAAATACTCTGATTGTATTTTTTAACTGTTACCACTGCTTCTGTCTATTTTGAAATGTAGATTGTTTGCTGTGAGATAGCTCTTAATTAAAAAGGTATACAGATGTAATTTTTAATTTAAATGTTACATGTCTTTTCTAGGTGGCTCTTTAAATTCTCCCACCATGTCTATTTCTTGCGTAGAAAGGGTTCTTGGCAGAAATCATTGTAGAAATGAAATTTTTTATTTGTTTATATAATATTTATCTCTGCTGGGAGGGGGTTGTGGAAATGGCATATGTTAAAAACAGCTAGTCATAGTTGATCATATTTTCTGGACCCAAGTTCCTGTAAGTCCAGCTATTATTCTTGCTGTGTTTCTTTTGAAATAAGGCTAAATCATATAGAGTCTTCAGTGCTATTTTTGTGAAATATGAATAGTAAAGATATTCTTGGAGTGTTATAAAGTTTTGTCAATTATTCATAGATGTGATTGACACTGGAAATCTTTACTGACACATTTTTAACAGTGATTCTTTTCTCAGTTGTATGTTTGCTTTTACCATCACATGTTTAACAAATATAATGCATTTAATTAATTATAATTAATTAATTAGGAGCTGCACCAAGTGTTGAACCAATGCAAATAGGGAGGCAACTGCATCCAGAAGGGTTGAGTCAGCAAGATGAAAGGGCTTGGAACATTCTTAGGCACTGTACAAGAAAATTTTCTCCTCTATCAGGTGTTAATTGTGGGGATTAAGGCTTCTTGTTTTATTCCCATTCTGACTGGGTGTTTGTAAATACACCTTGAGTTACCTCCTATGCTGAAGTAACTGGCTTATATTTAATTACAGCTTAATGTTCAGGAGTAGAACTACCTGTTTTCTCTTAAGAACCTGTGGTTGTGTAGATCTGGTTGGGAATTTAGCAGGATTTCTTGAATTTCTTCTTTCTGACAAAATCAAGCATGCAAACAACTCCACCTCTTGCAAGACACTGTTTTGATGCAGTAAGTGGGAAAAATACAGTCAAGTAGCAATCAGCATCATCTCCTTACCTTTCTGACTTTTGGAAGTTCTCTGTCTCAGACAGAACTGCTTTCAAAAGGTACAAAAAATGATTAGGGTCAGAAAAGGATGAGATACAGATGTGTTTTTCCTGTGCCCCCAAAACTTATTCTTACGGGAATTCGACTTGAGTATTTCTTCTCAGGTCTCTTGGCTTGGCTCTTTTCTCTGTGAACTTGAATTTGCAGTTGATAAATCCTTCAGTGATCTAAACAAAGACCTAAAGTTTCAAAGAACTTAGCATCTAATTTAACAGTTTCAATCTTGAAAAACAAAGTATTAAGGATTTATCTTTCAGACTACAGCTCTATGATACCCTTGACCATAAGGTTCAACAGCTAATAAAAATTAAAAAAAAAAAAAAGTCATAGGTATTATCTTTCTGAAGCTGATTTCTGATAAGAAGTTTTGTTATTAATGCTCTGTTTGGAGAATTTTCTGTTACATCAGTTTGACTTGTATTTGAACTCAGTTCCAGAGGTGAATATTCAGTGCTGCAAAGTGAGTGCTCCACCCAGTGCACTGATTATTCAGGTTCAAGAGATTATTTTCCAAATTTCCCACCCAATGAGTAGGGACAGAACCATGAGATGACACAACTACTTTCTGTATTTGTGGGAACTGTTGCTAAGAGCAGATCCTATTCCCATATGTAATGTTTCATTTGCAAAAAACAAACAAAAAAACCCCCCAAAACAACTCTCTGCATGATAACCAAAAAATAAAGAATTACTTATGATTCTTCTTAAACCATTTGGATTTGTTCAGAGCATTTGATTGCTTGATAACCTCGAAGCAACTTGAAGATATTAACTTTTATTTGATAACCTGTACAAATGCTCTTGTCTCAGACTGAATCCTCATAGCAAAGAAATGTGGACCTGTAAACTCACATAATTCGTGCTTTAACTGAAGGATACAGTAGCTGCAGTAATAGGAATTTTCTTTTTATTTTCAGTATTTTCTCTCCAGACCATGGTTGTGAATCTGTATTGTTGTTGTAACTTTGAACTTCTCTGAGTAAAATGCTGATTATAAGAAACTTAAATCTAAATTTATGTCAAGTGCAGGTGAGTTTAGCTGAGTAAGGCAAAGCTTCAATCTGTAGTGTGTGCATCCTGGAGATACTCAAAACCTGACTAGACAAAGCCCTGCACAGCCAATTTAGTTGCTGGAGAGAACAATTGGACTGAACAACCTCCAGAGGTCCCTTCAATGTCAACCATTCTGAGCATAAGTGATGTTTTTATCTGTATAATTCAATTATTATTTTCCCCAGCATGGGATCATGTGAGAATATACATATGATCTTTGCAGTCTAGTGTCTGGTGTTATGCATAAAGGAAATGGCGTGAAGAAAGAGAAGCAAAAAGGGTGTAGATCATTAGTAAAACATGATTATGTTTTACTCTCCAACTTCTTTACCTTTGCAGGTTTTCAGAGTCCAAGATTTTTAAGACGATGTTATGCTCTCACAGTGGCTTTTGCCATACACACATTATAGACTGTTTAATAGAGTCATATTTGCATGAAGGCCACAACACCAGTGTACATACACCCTATTGTAACATAATCAGCCTTGAACCTAAAATGCTGCCCTAAAAGCATAATCATTGTACAAAAAACCCCCACAGTTGTTAGGACAGCCTGTAGAAATTATCTTGGAAATTACAATAACAGATATGTCTTTCAGTAATGGTTTAGAAAGCAAAAGTATGCTAGCAGTGGGAGGGTTTTTTTCTAATTTGTGTAATTTTGTTCCTTATTTAATGCTAAAACCAGAGGGAGTGTAACCAAAAAGGTTGATACATGTAATTTATGGATAGAACCCAAGTGTTTAAGTCATCTGAATACGAAGTTTTAATGTGAGGTCTTAATGTTAGTCCTTTTTTTTTTTTTCTTTTGAGAATTTCTGTCATTGCACATTTGACAGTTACCTTGTGAGCTGGATAAATGTCTCCATGGAAACTGCATGACCTGTAAAACCACAATTTAAACAGGAAAATTACAGATTGTGAGTAGTCACTAGTCACAGTCTTTTTAAGATTCCCTCACAGTGTAAGTCTATTGGGCCACAGGTGTAATTTTTACTCTTGGGAAATCCTTCTTTCTTCTTTCTCCAGCTGTTTAAAATACTCTCCTTAGTTGAAGTTCACTTTAACAGTATGTGTCAATTAAATGGGCATTAAAAGTTAGACTTGCAACCTGTCTGGTAAATTCAAGTATAAAGGATAATAGTTCTGACAGTGTTTTCTTGTTGCAATAATTTCCTAAAGTTACAATTCAAGACAGTTTCTCATATTGAGTTCTAGTCTTTTAAAACCCATTACACTTAAAAAAAAATTATAGTAGTTATGATGTTTTTTGAACAGTGCTTGCCTGAATTGATTTTAAACTACATTTTAAGTAACTTTCATGTTTCCACTTCTAGAAGTGTAACTGAAATTAAAAAATAACTATTTAATACTGTTGTAGGTTTTTATTTTGTTTTATTTTTTTTTTCTGATGTTAAAAGTCCCCCATTCCAAACTTTATTATCTTCTGTGTAAGACTGAGGACAAAAGGGAGCTTATAGCAGCATTCAAGAGGCAAGAAAAATAGCCTGTTTGGATGTATTTTGAATTAATTTTTGATGCCTTGATTTTCAGGATTAACGCTGTCTTGCTTCTGGGTCTTGCATGGGTTTCTTGGTTGGGCTTTGTGTGAGAGGTTTGCACTGCTCAAGTGTGAGGATTTGCACTGATTCTTAGATAAAAAAAGATGTTTCTGGGCTAAGCTTAACTTTCCACAACCATGGACCTAGCTGGTGAGGCAAAAGGCTTAGAAAAGTCTCTTCCAATTAGAATGAGAAAAGTGTAGGGAGTTGAAATACAAAAGTTAGGAAGAGATACCTTTCTTCTCTCTTTCAGTGGTGTCTGAAATTTTAGTTACATTTTTGTCAGAATGACTCATAAACTGTGAAACTTGGAGATATATCGAAATAAAGTTACTACAGAATTTCCATCCTGTTGCAACACATAAAGCTCAGACCTTTTCCCGGGAAGATCTGCCAGGGAGTGCCCAGGCTTTGCTCAGGGAAAAGTTAGATGGTGCCAACAGCAGCACAGTGGCAGGAGGCAAAAGTTAGAGTGGGGAAAAGGCAAGTTATTCCTGCAATATCTCCAACAGTAACATCTTAGAGCATCAGTCCCCCATTGGAGACTGGAGCTCTGAGTGCATCTTCTTGGTATCCTCATTATACTGTAAGGAGAATGAGGCAAATGAGGATACTTGGAGGGAAGGTGTTACAGAGAGGTGTATTGCTGGATGGGTTGGGTTCCTCTGTGTTTGATACCAATTGTTGAAACCTGACAAGAATTGTGAAATAAAAATTGACAGTTGGTTTCTTACATCCCATAAGTGCAAGAAAAGTGGAATGGCTGACAGCTTGAGGCTTCACTTTGTTGTCTTTCTGTTCTTTAAGATTGATAAGTCAGTTTTCAAATACACTTATCTTACCTCTTTCCCTTTTTCTAGTATATTAGAGACTGTCGGCAAATGAGGAAGGAATTAATTATGCAACATATCCAATGGCTGTAGAACAGAAACCTGGAGTAGAAGTACATGCACTTTGAGGAATAATCTCAAGCTTTGTTTTCTGCTTCCATATGAATTGTCCAAATGAAAGTGAATATCCCTAGAGAGATGTTCAAAATATTACATTCTATTCTCCTAGTATCTTATTTTTGACAGTACCAGAAGAGTTTTGTTCTTATTGTACATGAATAAGCTTCCTACACATAGACAGCCTCCATTAATAGAACATTTTTATTCCCTATCTCATTTCCTTTGTGATAGTCCATAGGACCAGTAGGTCTGTACTTCACGTTGTGTTCAGTGACAGTATAGAGTGTCTTACTGGGCAATAAGAGTGACTGAAGAAGGAACTTAAAAACGGGTTTGTTGTATAGAGTAATGGCAATTCATGCTTACTTGTATGTACTGGTTTTCTGCTTTGAGTATTTTAAGTTACTTATCTCCTAGTTTGCAAAATTAGCCTCTCTTACTAAGAGCCATACCTCAATTTTTCTAATATCTAAAGCTGAAACACAACAACAGAGGCAGAAAGCTGTAGATTATTTCCTATAAGTGTCAGAAAGGTTAGGGTTATATTAATAAATGTAGAGTATCAGCTGCTAAACTGAGCTCTGAATTGCTCATCCAAGAGCTGCTTGCACTTGAGAGGCTTGAGTTTAAAACTATTTGAAGAGAATCCCTAAATGCTTCTTACTACTTGTAACTACTTGGCACTGCTTTTGACTTTTGGATGATTAGCTGTTCTTTAGTACAATGACCTTTGCTTATTGGTGAGCAGCGCTGGGCAATAGAGGTTTCCATGGACTCTTAAAAGACATTTTTAGATCAGATCAAAATTTAATGACTTTTACAGCTAAGCCACACATGGGTGATATTTACAATGGAGAAGAATCAGGGGGTTGTTTGCATTTTTGACTATTTAAGTTCTTACCTTGTATTGGTTATTTACATAAAAGCTAAGGAATGCCTATGGCTAAACTGAACAATAGGGAACTGGTGTCTTAATCAGCTCAGCTATCAGTTTAAGGGGTGAAAATAAAAATATTCTTTGAAAGCTCCAGAATTTTGCCAATATCTACAGGCAACTATTTTGCTTTGCTTACTGTGTCATATGGAAATGTTTCTTTTGTTCTAATTTTCTTGAATAATAAATATTCTTAAGCTATAATTCTATGTTTACTCCTTCAGCATGAGAAAACCTCACTAAAGAGAAGAATGTTCATTGTTTGCCTGACATGTACTAAAGAAAAAAAAATCACAAGTTACATATGCTGTGAAATATTTTTGTCAGAGTGACAGTCCATTCAGAAATATTTTTGTCAGAGTGACAGGTTTCACTGTCATGCCATGTCATGCATCCTCTGTAGGTTACTATTTCCACTATTTCCACTGTAATGCATTTTGTACCAAAATGAACCTTAATATTTTAGATATAATCCAGATTGAATATATATATATACACACACATATGGGGAGTACTTTTAAGTAAGTATTTTTAATTATGAAATTTTGAGGATTTTTTTTTTAAAAAAATGCCTCCAGAAAACTGTAAGGATATAATCAGAGTACAAAGGTACATGAGCTGTCCTCCCCAGTAATCAGTAAAATCTCATCAGTAAATGTGCTTATTTCTGTCTGACTAAATCATGGGAAATTCAAGGTCATGTCAAGCTTAGTGCTAAAATTGGAAATGTAAGAGGAAGCACTTCCCTCACACTTTTTTTTCCCAACATGCAGCTTTTTTTTTAAATTATTATTATTTTAATTATTATTTTCAAATATACAGGAGGTCAGACTCATTTTAAGGTCATAAACAAAGTTAAAAATGTCATTATAGTAGGCATCTCAGACATAAAGGTTGGTCTTGCTAGGGTGATTTTGGTTATCCCTAGAAGTTCTGGTTGTGGAAGAATCAAAGGGAAATGGAAAAAAAAAAAAAAGAAGGAAAAAAACCCAGGTTATTTCTTTGACAGCAAATTTAGAACTTGGTGAAATACAGAAGTCTCTGTTGTCCCAAGATTTGGTATCTAAGAGCTCTTCTTTTTGGAGTAATCCTAAAAGTGGCTGAGGTTGCAAGGCACCTGTTGAGATTACCTAGTTAAGTGCCCTTACTCAAAGTGGCATCAACTAGATCAGGTTGTCAGGGCCATCTCCATTTTGACGGTCTCCTAGGATGGAAACTACAAACTCTCTGTGCAACCTGTTGAACCACTCTCACACTGTTAGACTGGAAGGAACTAAACCTAAATAAAATACTGGAAGTTGGTCTACTATCGCTGAATCTTTTGAGAAAGAATATTTGTAGCAAATTTTGTTTGCTTTGTAGTTGTACACTACTGTGCAGATCAGAGTGTGTATGGCAGCTGTGTACAACCAGTAGATTGGCTTATGTTTTTTAAGCAGCCATTTTGCCCCATTTGCAGCAATGGTAATTAAGTTCAGTATTTATGTATTGTTAGAACAATATTTGTAGTGATTTCTTAATTTTTCTTCCCTCCCCAGCTTGGTCTAGATTTATTAGTTGCAGAAAGTTGAATTTAATTTCCCCAAAGCACCCAACTTTGCTGTTTATTTGTACTTAATGTCATTATCTGAACTTTCCGAGTATCTTGAGATTGCATAGTTGCCCTGTAAGCATCATGAGAACTGGTTTTCTTAAGATTTAATGCTTTGGGCTTCCTATGCTAGAGCATTACGTCTCTGTAATGTGCAATGTTGCGGGGCTGACTTATGGGGCCTCACACAGAAGGGAGGCTGAAACACCCCAGGGAGGGCCTTGGCCTGGGACAGCTTTGTGAGGTTCTGTTGTTCAAGAGAAGGTTGAGCAATCTCCGTGTTGTTGAAGGCGCAGCGTGAAATTGCTAGTGCGCGTTTTAACTCTCCTGGTACAACCTGGTGGAAAAGCACACGTCCGAGAAAAAAACTCAGGTCACCACCCTGTGGGGACTGGGCGTGGGGTGTGGAGAAACCTGGCAGAGCAGGGTGGTGTGATTTGATAAGGGCCACAGACTCTGCCTCTCCTCTCATTCCCCTGTTCTCCTTCAGGAGTACAACGAGAAGTGTGTAGAGCTTTATGTCAGTTCTAGGGAGAAATTCACTCTTCATGGTCAGTTTGGTGGTAACACACTCCAGGCATGGGTTTAAGAACATATTGCTTCAAAGTCAAAGCACATCTGAAGGCATTTGATTCATTGTTCTTAACTCTGGCTACAATATGATTGAAACTAAACCAAATACTGTTTTGATTTTACAATATCAGGGATGCACAACTTCAGTGTTTGTATTACACGTGCGAAAAAATTGCACAGGGATGTTTAAAGAAAAAGAGAAATTTCATGATTTAATTTAAGTGCATTTTAACAGCATGTGCTTTTTGGTCAGCATACTCTGGTTTAGATAAACACTATATTGGCAAATAGTGAGTGACAAGGAGTGGCCAGTTAGCAGTTAGCATGTAATCACTGAATGAGTCATGAAACCAATATTGTAATTATGCCACTATGAGATCAGGTTTGCAAAGCCCCATCTTTGCAAATATACAAGTCAGTGACTGAGAAGGTTTGTTGTTTGGTTGGTTTGTTTTTTTTCAACATAAGTGAATCTGAAAAAGGCACTTGCAAATAGATTAGTCACACCAAAATGGGAGATGATTAAATTCAAGTGCTGCAGATGATAGATATGCTGACAATTAGTTTGGGGTGATTTGTTATACAATGAAAAATACCTGTTCTATTTTGTGGTTGCAAATATGTTGCTAAGCTTGTAAGGCCAAGCTGGGATTTTCCAGTTGTTTGTACCATCCTGGCAGTGCAGGAATTCCAGAAGTCACATATATGAGCAATCTGAACTTTTCTTTCTCTGAGGAAAATCCCTTAATGGTAATAGTCAACACAGCTCATAATGTGGTTGTATATGATGTCAGTCTGCAATTACATATAAGAAAAAAGGGTCTATTAAAAGGACTAGTGGGCAGGATAAGGAACAGTTCAGACCCTCAGGACTGTGAGTCCTTGATGACCTTTCTGTTATGATGGTTCAAGAACATTCTATTAGGATCTGACCCTTAGCATTGTATTTTTATAGTCACAGGTCATTACACTGTGTATAATGACCTACGAAGGGTCTCAATAGAATAATTGACTCTATTTCCAGCTTGATCAATAACATAAAATCCTGCATATTCATCCAATCAGAAACTTTTTGTTTTAGTCTGTGTATATTTAGGAGAGCTTTTGATATGTGTTTTGATTTTACTTTAAACAGAATATACCTGTTCAGAATCCAACTCTGATTAAATTTGTGGGAATTACAAAGATAAAAAAAATGAAGGAAAAAAGTCTCCTTATTCATATTGCTATCATCAAAATTTTAAAAAAATCTAATGGGGAGGGTGGGGTGGATGTTGCATTAAAACGCTGTGCCCCTCCAATATTCCAGTTTAATTTACTATATGTAGATAAACTTCTGAATTTCTGAAATGTGCCCATTCTTCTATGCTAGTCACTGCCAATGCACACTTTCAATATTAAGTAATCAAAATGCAAAAAGATGCTGCAACTTTTAAAAAACTTTGAAAATCCATTTGCACATCATTTTCAGTTGGAAGAGCATCCCTGTGCCTGTCATCCCTAAAGGATCTAAGTCAGATGGGGAACAACTAACAACAAGCACGAATCTTAGACATGAAATCAAAATTTGGTATTCAGATCCTTCTTTTTATGTTTGGTTGAATGCAAGTAGCGTTTGTTTACAAAGAAACTATTACAGAACAACTTATTCCCCTCATTAAATCATATTTGTCAGAACAGAATCATTTACATAGTAATTAACTTTGATACTACATATAGTGGGTTGATATTTTGGTTGAGAAATAGGCCCCTGGAGCACATGTACTCTTGCTGAGAAAAGTTTCATTTTGGAATCATAATTAAGGCACATGTGGAAAAAATAATGAAGAAAAGACTCACAAAACAATTGTTATTTAATAAATTCTTTTACTAATTTGTTTTGAAATATGTAAAGAGCAAATGACCAGCTGCATCTTTGCTTGTTTAATCGAGGATTTAATGGTCTCTTGGCTGGAAGGTCAAGCACCTATTTTTTCTTCATTTTAATTCAGAAAACCCAAAAAACATCATACCAAGTTACAACTTACTATTAGAAAAGTCACTTATATGCTTGAAGCAGTGTATGCCTCACATTATTTGGAGTCTGTGGTTATATTCCATGACTGATTAACTATATAGACAAAGGGTTATCAAAGGAAGCAGTAACTCAAGTGACGGTAGTTTTTGTGTCTTTTCCAAAAATTGCATATACTTGGAAATGTTTGCATGATTATGCGTTGATGGCAAGCATCAAAACTCTGGTTACTGAGCACAATTTTTGAAGATTATAATCCCAAGAGCTGCCATTATTTCTGCCACTTGGAATAAATGCAACTGTTTCTATAGTGATAATAAGTTTGAAACTAGAAAAAAATCATCAATGAAGGAATTCAGAAGCAGACTGTAGAATCAAACCGGTTTCTACTACTCAAGAGGCTGATTCATATTTTCTAAAGATGTACTTTTTTTAGGGCAAGCCATAATTTAGGGAAAAATTCATTTGTAAGTATGAATTAATCAGGTTAAAAATAACAAACTAAAAGTGAAACTCTGAAAACCTTATTGGAATGAAGTGGGTCTCTGCCGCTCCTGGGGAAGCAGGAACTGGTAAAAGAGGTGCTCCAGTAAATGGGAGACAGTGAAAAAGTTTCTGTAACATCAGTCCCTTAGTTAGTAATTCAGGCTGCTTTGTTTCTTTGGTCTGGGTTTGTTTTCTTTTTACAGCCAGCAGCTGTAAAAACAGACTTAACTCTTTCGCTTCCCTCTTTGGTCAAGTGATTTTATGAATTACTTACACGTGAGGATGTGCCTGACAATCCACACATTTTCTGATGAAAGTTTAACCCCACCCTCTGATCCTGTGAGAAGCAGAGGGCAAGTTTGTTTCCTAGTTTATGACTAATTTCCATCCCTCTACCTATCCTTCTCCTTGCCCAAGAGGAGTGGAGAGGCTTCCCTGCATGTGGGCTTATTTATGCCATGTGTTTGAAGTCTGGAAATTATAGCTGAACTATTCTTCCCTGCCTGATCTTCACTTTCCAGGAATCTCTTTTCACAGAAAGACGTGGTTATTTCTTGTGAGGTTTTCATCATATTTGAAATAATGACATCAGAATAAGAGCAGTTGAGACTTTTGCTTGTTCAAAACTTTGTGTATAGATATGTTATTGCAATATGAAATTTCCTCTTCTAAGTTATGAAGCTTCTCTTTTGTTCCTAAGGAGTATTAGGGCTCCTACTTTCCCTATAATATGAACAAAGGGAAAAAAAAAAAAAGTGGTGCTGTTGAAGTATATTGAGATGTTCTAAGCTGTGAACAGTTCAGAGAACAAGAAGGCAGTCATTTGCTTGGCTGGGAAGGCAAAGAAGAGTAAATAAAAGTGACTGTAGCAACAAATAAAAACATATGAGCAAGCCTTTCCCAAGATAATTCCCAGATCATAATCCTCTCTGTTAAAGGAGAGGCTCATTTGTTCAGAGAAAGAAATGCTGGGCTAATCAGTCACAAATACAGCCTAATAATGCATGAAAATTGCCTTAATGCTTACTTTAAGTAAACATTTAAAATAAATCTTCTCAAAATTCATACTGACATTTAGAAATAACTTAGAAATAAAATTATTTATTTAGCTATTTTCCCAACTTTTCTATTTATTATTTCATAAACTTTTGAAGTCTTTTTCATCTCGATTTTGCTTTTGGTTGTTCTAGCATATTTTAAGTAATTTTGAAGTGTGGAAAACTATTAGGTTGGTTGTTTTTCAAACCAGATATCTTACTCTTGACTATAAAATGATAATGATTGGTCACATGGAACGGAGCAAACCACAGAACTCATCTCGGAACATTTTTATTCAGACTGCAACAGGAGATATTTATTGGGATGTGAACATAATATGGAATTTAGTGGAATATTCAGTTGAATAACACATTAATTTTGTTGTATTTAGATCCTTCTTTTCAATCACTTTTGCTTTTACATGGTGAAGAGACAAATACATTAGCCTTTTTCAAATCAGTGATCATGAACATGTTGTTTGCTTTGCATGTAAATGAATGAGCTACTTTGCTTTAAAGCCTTTTAAGACTATCTAATCCCAGGAAGGTGGAGCCTGTGAATTTCTGTATACTGGTTTTAATAATAACTAATGAATTCTGGTTGTGCTGAAGCAGCCTGTCTTGTATAAGCAAGATATCTTAATATAAACAGCTCACTTTTCTCATTAAAGTAATTATTGAATCAAAGCCAAAGCAATTGTTTCAAATATGTTGCAGTTCTGCTCTGGAGTGCTGTTCAAAATCAATGCAGCGAAGCACTGAAATGTACTTACGAATGAATTCTCAAAAAAAAAAAAAAAATGTGGAGCCTGCTTGGAGAATCTCTATAGGCATAGGGCCATTCGGACAGAAGTGTGTTTGTTTGCAAGCTCCCTTCTTTCTTTAGTGGTCACCTTTAGTTTCTTGAGGCAGAGATCCTGGAGGTCTGTGCAGCTAGAAATGTTCCTGCTGCCTCCTCCATATAATGATTCTGTCTCCTTGGGTGGGATGCAGAGCCAAACTGCAACAGTTGAGGTAAAGTCACCTTAGGTGTTGAATTCAGACAACTTTGGCAAGAGAATATCACTGTGAGAGATGGAAAACAATTCAATAGTGATGCTCTTCAGAACCAATATCCACATGACCATAGCAAATATCAATCTTTAAAATGACAGGAAGAGAAGGTTGAGGGCACAGATGGAATATACTTTTTCACTTCTTTTCTCATGGGTTTCTAGCTCAACTACCTGTTGAGTGGCATTTTATTTAATCCTGCTTAATTTCTACAGCAATAGAAAGCTATGCCTCTCCATTCAAGAAATGAAACAACTTACACCCTGAGAACAGAAGTCAACCTCCTACAGCACACATATAGTTCAAAGACTAACAAACAGCAACAATGTGTGTAATTAGTTCACAAATTTTCAGATTTACAAGCAAACTTGACAGAGATAATTAATATGAAAACAAGTCTTATAAAGAAAGAGTGAAGATGTTCATAAGCAAGGATTCAGTCTGAAATATCCAAATTTGTTCTGTTATTCAGTGCTCCTTCTTTTTACAAGGAACTGCTTCTCACTTGCACATAGGCAGGCTTAGGTAGATCATGCTGTTTATGACATTATAATTGGCATAAGAAGTTATCTTGAAGACCTTTTCCATCCTTTGAACATTATTTACTGTACTTACAGCTGAAAGCCCACTGAAGCCAAAAGGAACTATCCTGGGTTACAGTATGCAAGTAATAAATCATGGATTGTCTGGAACACAGGAGAGTAAAGACAATCTAAAATAATGGAAAAAAGGTATAGCAAAACTCTATATGTGCTACCTGACAAGGGAAAAATTAATAGTGAAATTAAATGCAAATTAGTAACAGCAAGAGACACTGAAATACCTTATGATATAAATGATTTCTCCATTCCCTTGTCTCTGCAGTTAAAGACTTGCTGGGGTTTTTTCTGTCTGAATTCACTTTTTCTTGTTACAAAAGTAAAACTGCACAGTAGTCAACCATGGAATTATGTTACTGATCAATTTGTCTTAATTGCTAGTCCATAGAGAATAGCAAATGGTTCTTGTAGGTCTCTGTCGCCTGTGCATCCTCATGCAGAGTGCATGGCAGGTCTTAGTTAACCTTCATAGCTGCAATAAATTATGTTCATGATTCGGAATTCTGAAGTTAAATATGAAATCTCTTCACATTGTTTGCAGAAATCTGAAGAAATATTACTTCTTCAAAACTCAAGATTCAGTCAGATTTCTCCTAGAACAGTGACTGTGTTATTGTTACCAAAGGGAAGGAATTAGAACAGTGTGCTTGAAGTGTCATTGAAATATTTAAGGAGAACTGAAGTGTGAAAGCCAGGACAGGACTAGGCACTCTAATGCACCCACACAGCCTTGCCATGGTAGAAATGTGTATCATGTTTTTTAAGGCGGCAATACATCCCGCTGTGTTGGCAGTGCTAATAACTTGTGAAAAGCAGTATCTGCTGTCCTAGTTCAAACAGGTCATTATTATCCATAAACAAATATGGAGCTGACAATTAGTGACTGCTAAGCTTCCTTTTAGTTATTCTCTTGGCCTGCATCCTAAAGAGACTACATTACCAGAGCAGAAATGGAGTCTTGGGGATTGTTTTAAGTGCTGAAGACTCCCTCCCTTAGCTTACTTCCTCCTTTATCAGAGCTACAGCTGATTAGATAGGAAAATGTGCTGGCTGGCGCCTTCCCATCCCATTTGTTTTTCTACCTCATTGCTCTGCAGTCCTGGGTCACGTTCCTATTCATTTTTCACGACCTTACCTCATTACACCCTTTTCAATTGCAGCTTGTTTCTCTGACCTTGGAGTCCTACAGGCCAGTCCAAAAGATCTGAGACTGTGTTTTTAAGTGAGCTCTTGTAAAGGTTGGAAACATGAGGACATTTTTCTGCAAAGAAGTTTATGTGTGTTTGTAGCTTTTATTTTTGCTCATATACTATTTGGCTTAGTGTTGTAGACTGTTTTTGCAGCCTGCTCGTGCCTTCATGAATTGTAGTTTTGAATAATTCTTCTTGACAAATGTTTCACACTTAGTCTACATATAAAAAGCAGATAAGTAACTAATACTGAGTGAATATCTGTCTTGATTTCAAGTTTTTTAAGTCCCACTGCTTTGCTGCTTATTTGTATATTGCCTTTGTGTGTTTCTGCCTCTCTAAAAGCCATGCAGTTTTAGTGGCTTTGAACTTACACCTGTTTATTGCAGCCACAAATTAGATCATGTGTTGAATTTATGCTGTGGGTGATAAACTGAATTGAAAATATACATGCATGAATTTTTATGTGCTTTATACATTTAGATACCCTTGAATAGGTATTATATTTTAATTGCTGAGTTTGTTTAATATTTGATTCACAAGGTCCAGTTGGTTCTCAAATAGTTTATCAAGTACTGTGATCCTTTATTGATGACGAAATGGAATGTTGCTCATTAAAACGACTTCCTTCCTGTCTGAACCATCTTCCCATCAGGTTTAGGGCCAAAAAAGAGAGATGTGGAAGTTGTACTCAGTGTTTTGAGAAAACACGAAGCATGTCTACCTGTAAGGGTACAAGAACATACTGTTATACATGTGTTGTCCCTGGATTCTAAGTGGGCCGGATGTGAGGCACTTCTGGCCAGGAGTTGTGTAACCTCCTTTGTGTGGCACTGAGCCTCTCAGCATCCAATTAGTGCTGGAGCGTTGCCTTCCGGATGGGAGCTGGCTCAGCCCCGGAGAGCTGGGTGGGGCGGATGCACAATCATCCATCCCAGCCCTGTCAGCCTGCACTCAGTGCTCCCTGACAGGGGCTGAGGAAGGAGCACGCAGTGTGCAGACAGCATAAGCCTTGTGAACGCATTGCCTTTAGGTCACAGTATTTAATGTTTGGGCATAGTGAGGTATAGCCTTTAGGTGTCTGAGGCTTGGGTGTGCCAGTTCTGACAGCTCTGCCTAAAGCCAGGAGAGACAAAAGATAACCTGGATTCATCCACGTGCCTACACTTGGATTTAAGTTGCCTTAATATAGGTATTTAAGTCTGTCAGTTCTGCTGCTGAGGTATATTTTTATAAAATCCTGTATTAATGCAGGGGCAGATGCAACCTTGATGTAAATGAGACAATTCTTTGAGCTAAATGCCCTCTTCTTTTGGTATCCGTGCCTGAGAGGCAATTTGCACTTGTTTGTGCATCACCAATGGTAATTCCTTTCCATATCTCTTCTTGCTTGCCTAGCTCATCTGCAGAAGGAAAGTGGCCCGGATATTTCAACCCCTTTTTGTGCAGTTTCAGTTCTTTGGAGCCATTGCTTTCTGCTGTAAATCTGAATAGTCTTGGGATTGAAGTAGAAGGACAGTGGTCATATGACAGAGTGATGCAGTCACTTATTTTATTCTGTGTGGCTCCACTTTCTAATCACAGCAGCACTTTGAATCATAATAACATGAATAGTGGAGTACCTAATTGTAAAATTGCTTTGAATAAAACCTTGTTTCTCATTGTGCATAAAAACTGTAGGCTTTTCTTTTCCCCCAAATTAATTCAAGCATATTTGAAAGTCAGAACTTTGATTTAGAAGCATGTAAAGTTCTAGGATAATTTAAAGCTTTGCTTCTGTTAATTTTAGCTTCACCTTCATGTGGTGGCTGCAAAGGTGAAATTTTTATCTATAAGGATATGTTTCTTCTTTTAAAAAAAGCAACAAAAACAAAAGTAGACTGCAGACTTTTGACACTAATAAATAGTGCTGAGATGAGTACTCAGTGACTCCAGTTACTCTGGAATGAAACATGATTTTTAAGTTGCTCTGAGGATTCATTTTAACAGGGTAAGTAACTGCAGTCCAACCTCACTTTTATGCTTGTTAGCCTTTGCAGTGCAAAATTGCTAAATATTGGTATGTCATATGTATCAGCTTTGTTTCTTGACATAATATTGGCTCTTATTACAGTACATGTGCTAAGTACCTGCTGGCCTCAGAAGATCCAATTCCACTGACTCAGAAGTTTTGTTACAGCAGCTGTATGACATTGTTTGACTTACAGCTAAAACACAAATATAAAATTACAGGAAGAATATTGAAGGGAGCTTAGGGTTAATAAAAATACGCTGCTACTGAAGTTAAAGGGAAGTTTTTCTTCTATTTCAGATGCAATGTAGTGAGTCCCTTGTCAACAGCTTTTGAAAATCTCTCTGAAAAGATGAAAAGAAATTTATTTTGAAGAAGTGGAATTGTATGTTCTGTCAACCCTTCAGTTCTTCTTTTGCAACTTGAAAAACATAATAAAGTTGATTAACAAAACCAAAAACTTCATTAAGTGATGTCAGTTCAAGGTCTATCATTTACTTCCTAGGCACTGATGCAGGCTCCTACTAATTAAGCATGTAAAAAACATGTGAGTTGTGCTTATAAAGTGGTTTTTTTGCAGTTAATTAAAGCAATCTAATGAAAATGTCTGATTTTTCTAGCAGGATATCTCACTTTTTGAAGTGCTGTGTAACTAAGGAAACTAAGTAATTGATAAATCTAATTCTTTTTCATTTTTGAAAAAAAAAAGGTGAGAAATACACTTCTTTTTTTAATTTCTCTTAAAACACATGATTTGGCGAAGTGATGTTCATGCTGAAGCATGAGCCGGTGTTTGTTCTAGGGAGAGAAAAGCTTCATTTCTTATAATGACATTGTAGAAACATAGGCTAAAAATGAGTAATTACCTCCCGCTTAAGATGCTACGCAATGGTAATCACTGCACAAAGGGATAATCCAAACAAAGCCTTCCTCACCATTCCTGGAAACAGCTCCCATTGTTTTTGCTCTGCCTGTTTCTGATGATGTAAGGTAATAATTGGTACTAATGCTTTTCTTGCCAATTGTTTCCAAGAGTCCCACATTTATGAAAGAGACTGAAAGGTAATAAGAAAGTCAAAAGAAGTTTTGAGCATTTTCTTACCCAATCCCTAGCATGGCTGAGCACATCTCCTGGGCAATCCCTTTTAAGAATTAAAACTGTGTTTACTCTCTGCAGAAGACATAAATACACAGCTGAAGTAGAGTGGGTTGGACATTTATAACAGTGAAACCTAAGAGTAATTTCCTTTAAGTGATTGAGCTGTACGAATATGATTTATTTACTCAGCTCTGAGTAAAGTAATAAAGTAAATCAGTCAGACTGATTTTATTTTTATGAAAACAAATTATTTTAGTATGTAGCAGAGGCAAATTTATTTCCCACAAAATGTTAATATTTTGTTCAACTAGTATATTTTTAAAATTCTTGTTTCATCAAGCTGCAATAAAATTGAAGAGGCTGCTCAAATCCAAGCTGTCAGGGGGTGCTCCCTTCTGTCCACAACATTGGAAATAAGGGGGTGATGGGACAGTTGGGGTGCCTGAGACTCAGTGTCTGCATTAGTATTTGTGCTTTCATCATTTGTTGTAACTAATGCTTTTGCGTTTTATCTAAAATAGAATAATTTCTGTAAAAGGGATTTCTCTTTTTTTAAGCATATACTGTAGCATTTAAGAATCTCCTGGAGAAAACCAAGAGTGGGGGAGGATTATGTTAATGAAATATTTGACTCATGCACTAAGAAGCATTGACCTGAATTCCCAAATAGCCAGGCTGTGCCATTTGACCTCTTAACTTTAAGGTGGAAGGTACACAGCAGCACTTTGCTTCCATTTTTTAAAATGATTTTGTGAATTTAATCCCTCAAAATGTGACCCATTTCGACACTTTCCCTCCCACTCCTTCTTTTGTTTCTTCCCCCTTTCTTTCTTTCCTTCATTTTCTTTGTCTTTAACAAATACAGATCAAATACCTGAATATTGTCAGTTAAATTTTTGTCTTTTCACCATTTGTATCAGTTGTGAAATTATCATGAGAAGCTGGATATAAGCAACATTTTGGAGTACATTATATATACACATCCCCAATAGTTATATTGATTTAATAAGAACAGGGTTTGTAGACAGAGTTGCCTCTCTTTTATTACTTCATTTATGTATTTCATTGTTATTTTATGGTCTATTTCCATCAATAAAAGTGGTTGCTGCTATACAATGCAAATTGCTTGTTGTTCAGATTTCAGGCACTAGAAGATTTAATTGATTAATTTAATTGAGATGGATGAAACTAAGAACATAAAAATGTTGTTTGCTTTTCGGTATTAGATGCTTAATTAGTAATTTGGCAGATAGGACAAGTAGGGAGGGGATTTCCTGATGGTTGACAATTCACTGAGTTGAGTGCCAACAACAAATCTAAAATCCCTTAACTGTCATTAATTAATTATCAGGAAATACCTGGCTCGGGTGGAGCAGGTCGTTATGCTTGTACTCCGCATAAAACTGCAAAAGATGACAAGAAATGAAAATAACATACAAAGTGTATCATGAAAAGCTGGTACAGAGACCCAACTCTATATTCACTGTCATTACATAGTGACACAAATAGGCCATCACAGATGTCCAATTCACAGCTCAGGGAGAAAATCAGAACTCAAAGAGCCTTTAGGCTTAGAATTGCAATGGGTGCAACCAGCAGGGTATATCCTGGAATGCACAAGAAGCAATGAAAATGTGTCCTGAAGGCTGCCTTCTAACCTGTGTGCTTTAGAGGTCACATTTTCTATTCATATTTGAGAACAGTTTTGCTTGTTAATACCTCAAAGCAAGGGATTCCTTGAATGCTGTAAGAATACTCAGGCAATGACCTCTCACCTAATGCTTATTCACATGGGATAAAATTAGGTTTCAAAACCTGTTGCAAGACATTAGGCTGCTAAAGCGTGTCTGAGTTTTTTTTCTCTTACTCTGTGTTATGGTCTACACTTGCTTTTTTTATTACTGTAAATTGCTTTAATAATAAAGATGAAAGTACAGATAGTCCTTGACAGCAAATCATGACTATTTCACTCTAATTATATCAAAGGGGAAAAAGAAAGGAATTATTTTTCCTAAAAAGATTTTTTTTTTTTTTGGTAATACTCCCTTTCCTGAGAGGTCCATGTAATCATAAACAAAAGAAATCTTATTTTTCATTAAAATAGAATCCTTAGTCTAAGGTGTGATGAACATGTGATTTAGAGACTTCGTGGCTCTGAAACAGGAGAGTTTTATTCCATTTATTTCTGCTTACATAAGTCCAAGTCAGATGAGGACCAAACCCAGAGACCTACCTTCATTTTCTTTATAATGAGCAGAGCCATTCTTCTGGTGCAAATAAACACAGGGAAATAAAAATGGGTACTTGGTGCTATTTCATATTATCTCAAACAGTGTCAAGATTTTTCTTTGGATCTGTGGATGATTTGTTGGCTACTTGATCATTTCAAAGTAGGTTATAATTTACTATTTTTTTGAATTGTTTTCATTGGTTCAAGTTATAATTGTCAGAGAAGATCTCCTCTCCTTTTTTCCTTCCTTTAACAGCCATATTTGGAGTGTGCTTACATGCACATAATCAAAATTCAGCATTACCAATGCTTTGGGAGCCTAGACCTATCTCAAACTAGAGTGATAAATATTGTTAAATAGAAGAAATATTTATCCCTGGTACATTTCATATTAGAAGAGAGTACATATGCAATTATACTGGTGAATTTATTTCTATTTTTGAAATGTACCAATAGTGTGTACAAACTCATCTTAAATACAAGAAATCCTAAAGTGTAATTTAAACAAGGACATTCTAAATATTCAGGACTTTCACTTAAATTTTTATTGAATAAAACTGGAACTCGGTGAGGATTTTGTGAGATCACTTTGCATACACCAAGACTCTTTGTATTGATCAGAAGTAGATTTCACAGAACATCTGAGTTTACTTTAGTCAAGGATCAGTCCCCCCATTTTTATGCACCTGGATGTGCAATAATTTTTTGCCACAACCTGACAGGTGAGCTCTGCAATTTTTCCATCAGTGAATTTTCAACAGAATGCATGTGCAGAGATAGGAAAGTCATGTTAAATGGTGATGCAGGAGGTGGAGACACAAATGGGACCAAGAAAAAAAGAAAGGGAGAACTGTAGGAAGTGTGTAACAAAGTAGATAATTTCCTTATATTTATGAAATGAGTGAGTTCCCACACATTAATTTTTGGTCAGACTCATGATTTTAAGTACCCTTCAGAATCAGTTAATACCAGGGTTAGATAACTCATTGAGCCACTTTGCCTTTTCTTTAAGAGAATAAATCAGATTTGTTTTTCCAGGGTGCTGTGTTTCAGCAACATTTTAATCTATTTAGGAAGAATAGGAATTCTAATGTATCATAAAACCCCACGACTGTTATTCAATGGTTAGTTGTTTAAATTTAAACAATGTTCCCATGGGACAGGAAAAAAACTACAGATAAGAAACAATACAGTTTAATGGTAAAGATCTTATGATTGTGAGCTGTCCACTGATCAGTCTAAGAATTCACGTACTTTCCTAACAGAATGAGATATCTTGTGCTTATGAATGAAGGGTGGATATTACTGCATAAACTACATACAATGCCTTTTAAGCTTTTTGTTTAGGTGCTGTTTAAACACACAGCTCAAATCCTGCTATTGCTGAAGTTAGTGAAAGGACTTCAAAGACAGCAAGAACACACCCACTTTATCTGATCTAGTAGAGATACAATGGGACAATGAATACCAGAACATTTTTATTTTTTCAGATATAAACCTAATGACAAGAAAAAATGGTATTGCTCTGTTTTCCCTGTGGGACACACCTAGTAAATATTAATTTTTTTGAAGTGAAGATGAAATTACAGATTTTTTTCTGCAACAAGTTCCCATTCGGGACATACAGCCATATTTCTTTCTAACTATATCTCTAAATTATGTTTCTGCTGAAAACCCTAATGTTATATGGTCTAAAACTCAGAGGTACTTATAGCCTTGTCCTTAATCTTAGAATCACCAAAATGGTTTATATAATACCATTATTAGGTGTCTTGTTATTTGTTGGAAGACACATTTAGAGGTTCTGGTGTATGGACAAAAAGAGAATCTTAAATGATCTGATAGTAATTGCAATACATTCTTAATGAAGAAAATTGACCTGATATTTAAAATTCAGTAATGTTTCCTAGAAAATGCAGAAACAGTTCATCAGGTGCCATTTGAGATCAAAGATAATTAATTGTTTAACTAAACTAAAGGCAAATATAGATATTATGGTATGCATTACAGGAAAATATGTCCTTCAAGTTTCTTGTAGGTAATGCAATTTTTTAAAAAACCTTTCCTTGTTCAAAGTTACTTTAGATCTAGTTAGAATAATATGTTATGCCCTGATTATTTGTTTCCAGAAGAAATGGTCTAAATATTAGAAAAAAATTCCCTGCCAGAGTGGTAAGGCATTGGACTCAGTTGCTCAGGTGAACTAACTTGTCTCTGGAAGTGTTCAAGAGGCATTTGGATGTGGCACTTGGGAGTGGCTTGGGGTGATTGTGGTGGAGCTGGGTAAGGTTCGTGGTTGGACTGGATGTTCTTGAAGGTCTCTTCCAACCTTTTTGATTCTGTCTCCGTAATATACAGTGGCAGATATTCCACTGGAGTCCTTAAGTTTGCAAATGATGCATTTGACCAGTTTAACAAATAAACATCTTGGGGATAGAAAAGGCATATAGAACAATACACTTTGTAACTTACCCAGTACAAGGATTAGAGCTACTCTTATAGGAATAATCGTTCTTGCTGAGACAACAAACTGAAGAAAGGTCCTCAAATTGCTAATGGGAATCTTGGAATTGGATTTACAGATTCCTTTGGCTATCTTTGCATTTTATTTCATTATTGCACACCGAAGCTTACTAGGAAATTAGATAATATGTGGATTTTATTTATTATACCCACTGTAATACAATTAAGTCTGTATGATTCAGTTTGCAAATATAACTTGGGTGTTTTTAATGTTAGCTCAGTTTTCATGTAAAGTGTGTGGGAGAAAATATGAGGATATTACTTTCACTTTTTATATGTACTGTTATTCAGTAACTTTCCCATCATATTTATTTTTTACATTAAATTGTACAATAAAAATGGTGCAAATTATCCTGTCATTTAAATGAGTCTGTGGATGTGAAGTGTTCAAGCTCCTTTTTTTTTTTTTTAATGTACCTTTGCTGAAAATATCTACTAAGAATTTTCATCTTTAATTTTCTCTTCACCAGTATCATGTTCTCTTGTATAAGTATTTATTCTCTGGCATAAATTTAGTAAAATACTTGTGTGGTGTTTGTTTTTTTTTTCTTTCATTTAATAATTGGTAAAGACATGTTCTATTCAAAGGACACAAAATACGTCTGTCAAATAAAAGCATTTTTATGAGACAATTTTATGCCAGTGCTTTAATGTCCATGTAATAAATTCTCTGCTAGTGTAAATCAGTGGAACTATATAAGATGGTACCATCTGGTAATCTAACATGAGGAGCTCCTACCACATGCCTTGAAGATCAGAGAATAAGAATAATTATATTTTTAAAAGACTTACTTGACATTTTGGCTCTTCAGATTTACCCCTTCTCCACTGTGGGCCTGTGTAAAATAGTGGTGCTACACAGACAAGATAATTAAGCCTTTGCCTGTGTAGTGGCTTTTCCCTGGTTTCATCCCTAGATGATCAGTGTGTGTCATGTATACCCAAGGTAATTTAAGATGGAGCAAATGTGATGTTTGATCCAGCATATCTCACTCTAGTGCCAAATTTTAGCTGATAGTTGTTTTTGAGGTTTTGCTGTTTGTTTTTTTTTTTTTTTTGAAATCTAGAATGTTGGCAAGTCACCGGATAGACAGACCACACCAGGAATATGTGTATGTGTTTGTAGGAGAAAAGTTTTTATCTTCAGCATCTTTACTAATGCCAAAACAAGTAAGATTACTTGCAGCTGGAACCTCAGATCTTGTGGTGCTTTCAGCATTGGAAGTCATGGGTTGTGTTGTTTTCACCAGTAGACCAGGCAACTTGAATATAGATATCATACACATGTGTTGTCAAGACAATTTCCAGGCATAGTTCCATGGAGTAAAAAAAAAAAAAAAAAAAAAAAAGTAAAAAAAAAAAGTATAATACTTTACTGGATTCAATTTAGCCTGCCAATTTTATGCTTAATGTATAAAATACTAATTATGAAAAAAAGAAGTTTTCTGTGACTTGAAATAATTTTCTGTTGTGCAAATTACATATGTTTTTCATTACCTTTATTACTTTCAATTCCACTATCTTTTTTGTCCACTATTCATTACTCTTTTGTCTGAGGGAACTCTCCTTACTTTAAAGAGAATTGCAGTTGTCTGGTGTTACTTGCAACATTTAAACAGAGCCAATGCTACCAAAACATCAGTGTATTTCATGCATGAGTTAAAAAAACTCCAGGCTCAAACTGAAGCTGTATTCCACAGGATTATGGATATGCATATGCACATCAAATTAATCTTATTGGAAATAAAACCTGCAAAAGCAAGCCTTCACATCTCTACATCAGTTTGTAGAGCTAAAAGGGTTATTTTTAAATAGCAAAGAAACTCTTACATTCACGATTGTTATTTAGGTCGTTCCTGGCTTTATAAAATATCAATATCACCCCTTCAATCACAAATCAGATCCTAAAATTTCCTTACCCCTGGGTATTTCTGATTGAAATCAACTAATCATTTATTCAGAATGCAGAGACTTCAATTAAGATGTTATAGTTGAGGAACACCACTTTTCAGGTATTTTGTCAGATAGGTACAATATACGTGACTATCAAACGCTCAGATTGAAGCAATGGAAATGTTCTTTGTTTTTGATTATAAAGTTTTGGGCCTTTATTCTGCCAGATTCCTTCTAGATATTGAAGTATCTGCAGCATTCACTGATGATCTCACAATTGACATATGTCTCATCCTATTGCCCATGTTTTCTTGCTTTACTTCATCAGTTATGTCACTCTGACGCTTTTCCTCCTGTATTTTCATCACTTTTCTTATCTTTTTCCATATTTGTTTCCTTGTGGCATTATGCTCTCCAAGTTCCTTGACAGCTTCTAGATTCATTTCTTTTTTGCTTTTATGTAAGGGTTTTGTTTAGCCTTTGATTTATTTTCCTCCTTTGCCAGTTCCTTTCCCTGAAATCTGAGTTACACAGTCCTTTGGCAGTGGTATTAGCAATTCTCCATGTCTATGGGGTATACACCATTGAGATTCTTCATAATCATATTCTGCTATTTTGTATTCCTCTGTTTCTAGAATTGTTACATCTGGGCTTAAATTCACTTTAATCTCAAGTGCATGAGTATTAAAAATTCAGTGAGTTCATCTAATCAAAACTTATTTCTCAGCAAGGTTCTTCCACACACTGCCCCATGCTCTCTCTCCACTCACAACTTCCTATATGTGACTGTCTCTTCTTAAACTGCTTTTTAAAATTTCTGTAATGCATACGTAAAAAGGAACGTAGTTTTCTACTTGTACTTTTAATATAAATTATTGCCAAAGAAAAAATTTGAGATTGTCCAAAGTAGGTATAGAGCCTGTGCTAAAAACAAGGAAAGAAATATTTCCCCCATGAAACACTGTTGACTGTAGGGAATTACTTTAAACTCTTGTTTCAGGAAAATCTTTTTTTTTTTTTTCATTTTTCTAAGGTATATATTAGCAATGTAAATTTTTCATAAGCTTATTAGAACTTCATTTTAGTATTTGTGTCATTTCTAAGGCACTTGTGATATTGAAGATTAGGATAAAACCATGGCTAACCAAACATTTATGGTAAGGAAGTATGTGGAAAATACAGTAATTTTGCTTTTTTTTTTTTTCTTCCTGTTATGAAAATCTATTTGAGCAAAATTTCTTGATATTAATGAATTTACTCAAATAAAGCTTTCAGAGGAAGCAGGTTTAGTCTGATTTGTGATTAAGACAAAGGGAAATTTGTTTCAGTCAGAACTTCCTATTATGGTGGTTTACTGTCAGTGAAACAAATATATTTTACTTGTCCTACAGCCTTAAAAGTAACATAGCATGTTTTCACATTAAGACACACTAATTTTCCATTAAAATAACATATATGTATAAAAATACAACTTTCTCTTCAATAGGAAGACTGAGAAAGTTAGAATTTATAATCAAGGTTTAAATTCAAATAATATTGTCAAAAATAATTTTTTTTAAAAAATGCACTTTTCTATAATGATTATGAAATTATCCTTTTGATCTGGAATTGTAATGAAATATCAGAGATATTAATTGTGGGAAGTGAGAGATGTTGCACACTAAAGCAATCTTTACATATTGCCTGAAACTTCCTAAGTAGAACAGATCAAGTTTCATTGATATCTTCACTGTCACTACTCTGATTTTTAAAATATTGTATGCATTTATGCAAATATGATGCTTCTTCCTCTTTATTTCTCTCTAATTGTGGGGCAGGTGAAAAGGCAACACAAAGGTTGGGGCAAGGGATAAACCGCTGTAATTGTAGAAACAGAAATTATTCTGTTAGAAGAACACTTCCATCTTTTCATGCCTCCATTTCCTCCTTCTGGAGATGGAGATCAGATCAACATGTCTAAAAGTTACATTAAATTTGGAACCTGTACTAGAGTTCCCCCACGCTACCTTGAGGTATGGCTGTTCATTAGAAAATGCACCATTTTCAAAATCTTTATTGCTTTAGGTAATGTGAATTTCTTTTCTCAGAAATATATTTATCTTTTGTAGTATTTAGTGTACTCTCTTTATATTTTTGTGTTTGTATTTCTAAGTTTTGGAAGAGGACTGTATTGCTACAGAAAACGTACTGCAACAACTTCTATGCAACAATCATCTTTGGTTTTTATGTGACTGTTTTTAGCTTTTGTAATGTCTTCCTTTGTCACTGAATTTTTGCAGTGGGAGGGAAACATATTATTCAGTCCAACTGTATATATATAACTGCAAATCCCAGGGAAAGGCAGGGGTAGTAAGGGATAAACACAGTATCCTGTTAGGAAATACTGCTTTGTAGGCAAAACCCCCATTCTCCTAGTTCAATATTGGACAAAGAAGATTTGTTGTGCTTATGTTTAAAATCAGTTTCTAGCAGGACAGTTCACTTGTTTCTGCATTGGGCTCTATTTTATAATTTTATGTGCTGATCTCACATGGATTTCTATTCACTGCTTTATACATAGCAATGAAGTTGCATTGACAGTACTTTAATTTGCACAGGAGGACACAAGTCAAACCTTCCCTACTCCAAGCTGTGGTCTCTAAAGACAAGGAGCTTGTGCCCTGTGATGCCGGAGCCTTGCTCAATCACAGAGGTGCAGGTGAGAAAGCAGCTGGGTCAGCAGGACAGTAGAGCAAGTAGGAAGGTTTACTCAAAGGTCAGTCAGTCTGACTGCAACCTGAGGATCCCATGTGTGAATGTGGATTGACCCCATTTTCTATGGCTCTGCATGAGCTACAAAAGGAAAACTCTTGCCTATGTGCTCATGTGGTCTGAGAAGGTGGGTCAATGTTCCGTTGGCACAGAGGGACCAACATGAGCCATTTTTTCCTGCCTGAAAGCCACAGTACTTTTGAGGGAGAAGTGGCTTTGTGCTGAAGCCTTGCAAGGATAATCCTTACTGGGACTGTCCCAGAACACAGTGCTACTCCACTGCTTTGGCTTTTGTTGGGAATAGTATGTCGTCTGTAAAAAAAAAAAAAGCTGATGTAGGCATCTCTAGTAATGCCCTGACCAAGGATTTAATTAAATGCATTAATTGGGACTGCCATTAATTTTAATGGGATTTCCCACTGGGAGTATTAACCCATGAAGACACTAGTACTTTTAGTGCACTCAGTCTGATGTTTCTTAAGGTTTCTGATGGGATCCATAATGGAAATATATTAAAAGCAAGCAGAATTCCCATGCATCCATAGTAAATCTGGAGAGTTTGTAATCCATTACAGGTTCATCGTGTAGGCAGGGAGGTCATACTAGGGTTCACATGAAGCAAAAGTAGACATGCTCTGAAGAAAACCAGATGATGAAGACAATTCTGAGAATGTGTTCTTGAGTGAATATGACTTAGTGTTTGTTTGTAATATGTGTAAACATCAAGGGATAAAAAAGAGTGCCTGAATGAGAGCTATTGTTAGCAAAAGCAAAACGCACTGCAGAATAGGAAAAAACAATTGAAGAACCAAAACAAACTAAGAAGCAAAGGGTAAGCAGGTGCAGAACTTGGAAAAAGAGAAGAAAGAAGTTTATTTAAACATTTTAAATTTTAAAAGTAAATCTCCGTTTCCTTAGTGTTCTGAAGGACAAGAATATAATTTACACTAATTTAGTCACCTCGTCTTTAATACTTCTAACTGCCAGGTTGCAACTGAAAGTGACAAATTTTGATGATGAGAGCATAATTTTCCTCTAATTTTGAATTCTCTCCTTCTTTGCTTACCTTTAGCATGGGTCTCTACTTCTTATTTAGGCAGTCTTAGGAACTTTATTGTAGGTTTTAGACTTAAAAAAGAAATCCTATGATGAATATTCCCATTGTTATTTGTAAAACAAGGATTCATTTAGAAAGCCCAAACAAAATTCAAGCTACAGGGGAGTTAAACATATATAGTAAGAAAGTAATTCTGCCATGGAGCTTTTATATTTTGAAGGAACCAAACAGTAACAGAAATGTTATTATCTTATTTAAGAATGTGGGATGAAGAGCAGAATAATGAAGTGACTTACCTAATAGTTTAGGTCTGAGCAAGGAATAGAATCCAGACTGCCTGACTCCTCAGGCAGAGTATTAAAAACAGATTTCCCTTCTCTCTTCCATGAAAAATAAGTGAGGGCTACCTGTTCAACAGCCTGCATTTGATCAAACATGCACTGTATATTTTACTTAAAGAATTGTGCTTTATCATGGCAACAGTATTTTCTGAAAGAATCAATATTTTAACTCACTAATGATAAATGATAAGTTCAATGTGTCACTGCTAGACTGGTATTTCTTCCTAATCAAAGTGACTGTATCATCTCAAAAAACACTGCTGTTATTTTTCAGGGAATGGACACCAGAAAATGCTTCCCAGGGTGTTCTTGCTCTTGTTAACATTTATGCCTGAGACACACGGCTTAACCCTGAAGAACTGAAAATAGATCTGTCACCTGTAAAATGGTTTAAAATACAGATACAAAAATCTTTTTTTTTTTTTTTTTTTGCCTTAGTATTATTTCGTGTGTGCTGCAGAAAGCTCATCCTGTAAAACCTGTCATGTTTTTATGTCCTAAGGAAATGTTCTTATAATTTACCTCTATAAAAATACATTTTCCAATAGGGAATTAGAATTGCAGCCCTGAATTGGGTAGACTTTGGCCTGAGAGATACCAAACTTGGTAAAACCTGCCTGACATGCTGTCTCTTTCCACTGATCGTAAGGAAGGTATGTCCAAGGCAGAAACAAACAAACAAACAAACACCAAAAATAAGCTAAACAACATTTAGAACAAGCTGGAACTCACAGAAGAGAAGAAATATCTCACTTAGTTCCATAGAAAGTGTATAGAAAGGTGAATTGTACAGTATGTAGAAGTTGGAATTAAAGTGGAACATTCTTTACTTAGTACAACTATGATAAAAGTAGAAGTTTGAACATTATGTATTCCCAGACATATCCCTAAGCTATCTTTAATGAATGCAGTTCTCATTAATTTAAATGCTACTTATATGCAGCTAGCAATAAGATAATTAAAGTTCTTAATTTAGAAGCAGTTTATATGGTTATTCCACATGAAGCAGCAGAGCTATAAATTGTTAAAATCGGGACAGAGAGATGAATTTTCAGAGATACATGTAACAGCTTTGGGGAGGAGGTAGTGGAAGAGAAGGGAAATGCAGTTTTTTAAAGGAGGAAAATGATCCTGGTTTTGAAGGATTATAAATCTGTTTTCCTAAGGCTTACTGTCTTCCAGCAGAGACTCCATCTACATGATAACTAAACCTTTTGGGGCAGGAGCTTTCCTATCGTTTTGTGTTTGCACAGCACTGAGTGGCAAAGTTCTGGAGCACTGCAGCAACAAAAATGGGGGACAAGAGTAATTCACTGGCAGACTATGAGGTGTACGAAGCTAATATATAATTTTGAGGAGACTATACCAAAAGAGAAAAATTCCTTCTTTCTGCTACTGGTGAGTTCAGGAACTTTCCATATTTGTTTCTAGGACACCTGTCACCCAAAAATTAGCTTTGTGCAGAGGGTTACCTCTCTGCACATTCATTTGGATAGTTTTTCCTGGGTTCAATCCTGAGTTTGCTTTCAGTTGCCTCTAATTCCCATTTTAGCAGATATGTGAGAGTAACCCGGCATTGTAAAGCAACTTATGATGAAATAGGATTTTGTCCCCATTTTCAAGTGAAAATGTTTAGATGTAGAGAAGTTCACAAAACCTGTCTGCTTCCTTCCTGCAGTTTGTGCCAAAGCATTATAAACTGAAGGTTAGAATTTCTACCAATATGGAACCTGAACTTAGCTAGTCTTTGTTTTGTGCCATTTTATGTCAATCTTGTAGAGAAAAAAATGAATTCCTTATTTTGAAATATTTTAGCAGAAGGAGCCCTTATTATAAGTGATGTGAACAGGTAATATCAGATCATGGATTTTTACCTCTTTGTAGAAAAGCCATATCTTTCAGAATGTTTAAAATTAGAACAACTCTGGAATATTTTTAGTTTAAAAGCAAGAACATTCCCCATAGTTTTGTAGTCTGTTTTTGTAATAAGTCAGGGAAAAGAGTTCAGTTTATAGTTTACATGATGTAAAATAAGTGAATTTCATCAGACCTGGTTACTAGCCTGGCTTCCTATGTCCATATTTGTCTAATACAAAGAATTCAATGTTTAATATAGTATTGGAACTACATTCTAGTTGTGTAGTTCTTCATGTCTTTACAAAAAATGTCCCAAATCAAAACAAATAACATTAAAAAAGTCGGGCTTAATGTCCATTAGTTTAATGTCTAAGTGTTTAACATACCAGGATATGTAAGGAAGCTACAATCGCTGTGAAAAACCTGGTTTTGAATGTTCTATTTTTTTAATTCTTTTTTTTTAAATTATTTTTAGAAATCTGATTCATCAAATGCTCTCAACAAAGCACTGCTGTTGGAACATTGTATGTGCAAATGCAGGTGGGTACAACTTTGAGCATTATAAATGGGGTTTAAATATGACCATAAAGGTTTTACATACACCATGAGGATAATGAAGAGATGAGGGAATTTTCTGTGTGATTTAATGTTAATGCAATGAAACAATCTACTTCAAATATACTTCTGGCCATCTCTCATGGTGTTGGCTGGCCCTGAGAGGGGATCCTGTGGCAGTGCTCAGTTGGATACTTGGTTGTGGAACCAATAGGAAAAACAAGATTCTCAACCAGCTAACAGGAGGGAGAAGACAATCAAGTTGTTAAAGCTGCATCCTTGATGTGCTGTCCGGTTTGTCCTCATGCATTGATGTGCTGCTTTAAAGGTAAACCGGCAGGAGAAATGAACCCAACATGAAAGAGATTGTAAGTCAGAGTTTTGATTTAATAACAATAATCCAATAAATGCAATGGCACAAAGAGAAATTGGTTTTAACCCACAAAATCCAGAAGTATAACCCAGCACTCTGGGGCACAAACACAATGGTGTTTGTTGGCCCCTGTGCTGAGACCCACGTGATTCCCCTGAGTCCAAAGTAAAAGGAAGGGATAAACCTGTTGGTGCAGATGACAGTTGCAGTCCTGTTGAGGTTTTGGTCCTTCTCTGGATCCAACAAATGGTACCAGAAATCCCCAAACCCCAAGATAATATATGCTCAGGTTCAGGTGGGAGCAACCAGTACCTCCTCCAGGGCTGGGAGTTCCACAATGGGTGGTCTGACTCTGTGAGTCATGGGGTATTTTTGGAATTGTTGATGGCCCATTAGCAGACATGACCCCTCAGGCTGGGTGTGGAGGTGCTAATGACTCCCCAAAGGGGAGTTATCGCAGCTCTTATCTCACAGGCTTCTTTAACACCCAGCTGACATCCTGAGGGGTCAGGTGTGCCCTGGGCAGCTGCTGCAGAACGATCCATTGTTATAAGTTCACGGGAAATTACATAGAGGGTGTAGAATACACAGCTTTGGTCACACCCACACAGTGGTCCCAGTTGCTGAACCAGGACAACTGAAGGGAGAATGTGGGATATCTCTTTGAAAAACAGATGTAAAGAATATTTTGCAAACTACTCTGTTGTCTTCCTAATGGCATCAGCCAGAGAGCTGTTAGTCAGGAGTCCTCCCTCATGTATGCAGACTGTATAGAAATGAGACCACATTAGGAATCTATTTGCAGTAGCTGAGTTTTGATGAAGTTGCTGTTAGTCCAATTTCTCCCCTGTCCCAACAGCTCTTTCTCAAAGAGACTTTAACTCGTATTCAAGAATAGGTGTTGTCATTGTTTAGGACTGCTCACTAAAACCTGAAGTTCAATTATATGACCTTAAAATGGTAAAAATTAGTAAGAACTATCTTAAAGTTCTATATTTATGGCAGTGGTGATCAAAACTTAAGGGTTAAAATATGCTGTTCCAAGTTATATTCATCTCTTATGTATATACTGCTTCCTAAAAAACCTGTGAAGGGGTTTTTTGTGTTTTTGTTTTGTTTTGTTTTTAATTTTAAACAGTTTTCTTGTTCTCAGCAGCATATAAATTCCTATGAATTTTGAAGTAATTTTAAACTTTTAACTTTTCTTACAGATGATGTGGAGAAATTTCTTGGGATATACACAACTCATGCAGTGGGACTTTGAGCTGCTGCTTTTAAAGTTCAGGATCTGAAGAAATCACAACAGGCAGGTAAATGCTCTTATACTGACAAGGACTGAATTGCAGTCTGTTGATATTTCTATACACTTTTTTAAAATTAAGTTCTTAATTTGATTTATATCAAATAACTGCAATGGAGCTACAGTGACCCAAAGCAGCTGTAAAGCTTTTAATGATTTCCATAAATTACATCCTGGCTTCCAAGCATTCCTGGTCTTAATTTTGTAAATCAAAGGCTAGCTGGTGAGTTTTAGCTGTGAAGAACTTAGGTCTCTGAGAAGTTTTACCAAAGTTTTATTATGAATCTGTTGTAACAGTTGATGTAAATGTCAGGATTGCAGAGAAAAGTTTTAAAAACATAAATGTATTGTAAATTAAAGAGTAAGAAAAAAGAAGTAAATGAGTACATTTGTATTTTTAAAGAACAATTTTTATGCATGTATTGGCAATATTTCATAAATATGAAAGTTTAATAACTATATAAATAATCAGATGGATGAGGCTTAATCTGATTGAATTTCCCCTTTTACAGTTATCCTATTAGCAGTTCACATTTTTTTGATCTTCAGCATTTTGTACCCAATTTTATAATCTTTTCCACACTAATGAGCCATCACTTGAGGAAAGTTTTGTGGCTGGAGTCAACAGGATTAATTATTTTAAGGATGTACTCAATAAAGTGTTCCAAAATTGAGCCCTGCAGTTTGCACTGTGTGTAACGAGGGCTCTCTCTCACCTTTCCTTTAAAGATCTCTGCTTGCTTTTACTATTTTGCCAGGAAACCACCGCTCAAAAACCTTATGCATGTGATAAGTAAACAAGGAAATGTTAAGAATACAAAAAAATATTTGTAGAATGGCCAGGTTATTTTTAGTTTTGGAAATGATCTCGTGACCTCATAATATGAAAAAATAAAAAGGAATAAACTTACTTATTAAATAAAAGGTGAAAAATGGCAGAAGTTGAACTGGTATAATTTTTCTTTGTCATAGAATTTCCAAGTTATTTGATTAAAAAGTCAAAGGAAATTGTTGTGCTTATAATTAAAAAACCCAATCAGTGATTAAATTGCAGACTTTTAGAGATAATGTGAGCATATTTCTCATTCTAATATGTCAATATGTCTGACAATGGGTAGGAAAAGCAGAGTAATACAAGATATAAGCCATTGTACATTTTTTTGGTGCATTTGGGAGCACAGCTCTTACCCAACTATCAGAACAATCTTGTTTGCCAATGTGGGTTGTTCTGAACAGGCCCCATATTTTCTTCCAGCATTTTAAGCCATTTTCATCAGCTACCCCAACACTCAGATTACTCATCTGAGTCCTATTGTCCCCACAACTATGATAATTAGTTCTACAGTAAATTAACACATATTAATGGATTACATGCCTTGGTAAATTCTTCTTTAATTATTATCAGAAAAAAAAATTCAATCTTAGGAACTTATTGCTTAAAATAAGCAGGAGAATACTCAGGAGAATCAATGAAAAGAACCTTTTTCCTTAGAAAAAGTTGGACAGTTTTGAATTTCCAAAAACATAAGTATCATCTGGTTCCTGCAAAAATTCTTGACGTCTTACAAATTTCTTCTTCAGCAAACAGGCAAAATTTGGACAAAATGAAAATACTTTTGACAAAGAAAAATGAGTCCCAAAGTTAAATTGCAATGTTTGAGAAGTGCATGTTTTTAATATAACAATTCTGCTCTTAAAGCAAGTTGTGAAAAGATAGTTTAGAGATAAGAGTTTTTTCACAGCCTTCCTGGCTTCTCTTTTTCTCTACAGCTGGCTTCCAGTTGGTTAAGTATTTGAAATCAAGCATATTTCTAAATGAGTTCTGAAGAATTACTGGGGAATTGTCAGATGATGGAAGATCAGTCTTGAATGCCCTCAATAAAGGACAAAAATCCTTAGGTTTGACTGGTTGATAGAGCAGCATTACATTAGCAAACCAAAATGTTTCAGGTTAAATTTTCAAAGACATTAATTATATCTTTTCCTGTTTCATTATGATAGTAAATGAAAATTGTCTTTTGTTCAATTAGATCTATGTCTTTGGAAAAATTCACCTAATGTACTTGGTCTCTGAAAATGTGGAATCAGTTGTTAAAATGTCCATTTAGCAAACTCTACTGCCTTTTGCCAAAAAAAAAATGGGCTGAGATCTTTCTTTATATGGCATGTAAAGCCCTATTTTGACATTGGGTAACTTGGTGAGTTTCCCAGAAAGGCACAAAGAGCCTGTGAATGTTCAGTATTTCTGTCCATAGTAAGATTATAGCAAGGGACATAGTTTTGAGCCTGATGCTCAGAGTTATGTGTACATTTTGTTGTTATTCTTTGATAGAAATAGTCCATGCTTATTTTGAGTCTTTCATGACATATTGAGCACTACATATATTTAAAAAGATATTTTAAATCAAATCCCTTGGAATTACCACACAAATATAATAGAGTTAATGTAATGGCACCGACTCTGGCCTTTTACTGGGCAGTCAGTAAGATCAGCTGCTCAGCACATTTGATCCAAACCATTTAAAGACACTTTCCTGAACATTCTGAAGCAACTTATTTTTTGCACTGATATTGTGTACCAAAGAGGCTATTTTGGTATGTTTCATATCCTGGTATTTGTGATAATTTCTGCACCGAGTGATGTTTCCACTAAATGTGAAAGAAATGAATAATGTATGCTCTTGCGTGTCCTTGTGTTCCATCTTGAAAATCAGTCACTGAGTATTCCCCATCCTAACTGAGAACAGTCTTTCATGACTCTCTGGTTAGAGCATCTCCCCATCACACAGTGCTGCTACTTTATGCAGCTCTGTGGGCTCATCCTTTGTGAGGCACTGGCCACACAAATTTGTGGACAGGTTACACTGCTAGGCTGGGCTTTCCCAGCGCAAGGGGCAGAATATCTCCAGGATCATTTGCTATGCCCATGAGGCAGACAGTATCCTCCTCCTGACTGTTTCCTCTCTAACCTCTCAAATGATCCTGGTTTTCCATGTATTTGGCTACATACCTGGAGGCCTTCCCCCAAAAGCAGGATATCAACTAATTGCTATTAACTTGAATACAGTAAAAAAAGTGAGTTACATTATTATTGGGAAGAGTTTTTCAGATTTTCATTATTATTTTTACATTAGGGTTTTGGGGGTTTTTTTGGTGGGTTTTTCATCGTTGTCGGTTTTTTTAGGGTTTTATGACTTTTTTGTTTTTTATGTGTTGGTTTTTTTGTTTGTTTGGAAGGAGTGGTATTTGGGGTCACTTTGGTGTTTTAGTTTTTTTTTTTTTTGGAAGGAGTGGCATTTGGGGTCAATTTTTTTTGTTTGTTTTGTTTTGTTTTTTTTTTTGGAAAGAGTGGTATTTGGGGTCACTTTGTTTTCTGATAAAACTGTAAACCCTCCAGTGTAAATGCAGTGTCACTCCACATTGCTACAGTGTTTAGTCCTGATCCTTTATGGAGTTTTGAATATTGCAGAATAAAAATAAATCACTATATTAAATAATAATCTACTAATTTAAGCACCGATTGTCATTATTAAGGTGGAGTTAATAACAGTTTTGTGTGAGAGTTCAGCCTGTGTGGAAAAAATATAACAATAAAGCACATCATCTCTTAGTGTAGCCAAATATTTGTACACTGAAGTTGCTGACATCATAAGTGGTAACAGTCATCTTGCAAACAGATGGGACAGTTCTGTGTTTGTGAACTTTTGCCCTAGGAAGCAAGAGGGTAAAGGAAAGCGGAGAAAGTAGAAGAAACATTTAGTAATTATTACTCGTTGCACAGTATTACCTTGCAGTTATTGTTTTTCTCAGGTACATGTGTGCAAGACATTTATAGAAATAGTCTCAGAGTTATGCAGATACAGCAGGTGGGTGTAATTTTGCAAACTGCCACTGGATATTTGTATAGTTGTTGGGCTGGTTCCTTTTTCTTAGTCATGGTACACAGAGTGACAGAGTGGTCACCAGACTATTAGTGATGTCATAGATTAAACTACGTTTTATAAACAGAAATTTACACCCTGTACTTCCAACTGAACTGAAAAGTAATTTAACATTTACAGTAAAGAGTAGCACTTTTTATCTTTTTAAATCTTCTATTTTGAAGTCTAATAAATTAAATTCACACAGTTTGTGAAGGTGCCTTAGTGTGGTCTAAAATTTAGGTGAGAAAGGAATGCATTTAAGAATAATCACTTTGCTGTGCAGTCATATTAAGTGCTCATCTTTAAACAGTGAATTTACCCGCAGAATATTTTAGCTTTTAATATTCCAGAATTCCTCATACACCTTGACTACCATTAATGCAGGATGTTGGTATTCACTGCTTGGTTTTTCTACATCCTGTTTCATAACTGGCAATATCACCCTGTTTCTTACCCAGTGAAATCACTAACACTCCTGAATGTGGTTAGGTAGGAAATATTTTCTATAGAGGTTTGTACATTAAATTTCTTGGTAGTTTTGTTCATTATGTTAAGCTCTCTGAAATATGCTTTGCTACTTTGCAGCATCCTGACATGCTCAGCCTGTCTCTGAAACTGCACTGACACTATTCCTCCAACCATCACAAACTTCCCACAGGCCTTCACCATAACCACTGAGGCAAATCCAGTACAAGTCAGCTGGGAACAACCTCAAATTGGTGCTAATGGTGAAGATATTTCTATATCTGAAGCCTCCTCCTTGCAGCACAGAACTGGTCAGGCTCAGGATACAGCCCCAGAAGAAACACAGCCTTTCGATGTTTCAAAGTAATCACCAAAATTAAGTGCTATTTTAAGATAAGGTTTAACAAATTTGACTCTGGATACTGCTGCTTCTTTCACAGTTCAGTTCCAGTACCAAACTCAGTGTCTGTGTTTATTGCCATGCACAGTTTGGTATCGAGTCCGCTATACCAAATAGCATGAATATTTTAGGTTTAAAAATAGTTTTCTGCCTAAAAGTTTTGATGTAGTAAACCAGCTCCTTCACAGAGTATCAGTTTTTTAGTTCAGGGAAACACTTGTTTAGTAGGAAATAGTTTCTATAAAAACTGTTTAACCATTTGCTTGAGTCATAGTCAGTTGGAGGCTTTGGTGACCAATGACCTCTATTTCTCTTCATTGCAGCCTGATCACTGTCCCTGATGCTGTGGATGGGTCTCTGTAAGCTTTGTATTCTCATTAAAAAGGCCCTTGTCTTTAAGCACTTAATTACAAAATCTGGTACTTGTTTGACAAAGGTAATTTTAAAGTACTTTAAGCTGTGTATCCACACTCAGACTGTGTGCCATAGTGACTGAGGGAGAGCCCAGAAAGGCCATTTTGTCTGTCTTCAGCAGGAGAGGGCCAAGAGAGTGGTAAATTTGGTAAAGAACATTTGGAAATCTTAAACATTTGGAAATCTTAATCTTGGAGTCCATAAATTCCAGTAGCACAGAAGTTTTTAAAATAATTTAAGGGTGCTCCCATAAAGGACTGATAACTTTTAAGTGTTAGTTTTATTATCTGTCCTAATTGTGTATCAAAGCAGTCTAATATGCAGAAACAGAACACTTTCTAGTCAGCAGAACCTTTGGGAAGGTTGTCAAGCTTATTGCTCTAAATTGAATGAGCTTTTATTAAGATGCAACAAGTGTTCTGGATTAAGGACATAACAGTGAAAAAGTAGTTACTAGAAAAGTGGAAAAAAAGAAAGTGCTTCCTCTGGCTTGGTTCCTTATAGAAGACAAAGTTTGACTACAAAGGGTCATTGACATGATGGCAGAACATGAAGGAACTTTACTCAGAATGAGAACTACTTCCAAAAAAATCAGCAGGAATGGCTTTAATAAAACTTCCAAAAAGGTTTTTTGAGATATTTAGAGTCTCTTTGATTTTGGGTGTATTAAATGTCCTGCAAATATATTCAGCGCTTCTTAGCTGGGGGAATAAGCTTACACTTATTTCATTGTGAGTTTTAGGTGGAAGTTGTGGTTCCTTGGGGTTTTTTACATGTACATGTGCCTTAAAGATGTTTTATGAAAATGTAGTTTATCACTCGCCAAACCTGCTCAGGTGAGGACTTTGAAAAAGAAAATAAAAACAAAGGTTACAATTGAAGATACTGTCAAGATATTTGATAGTAGTTTCTTGTAAATGCTTTTACCTATTTGAATGTAGAAATCCGAATGCTACAAAACATTCACAATGTTTTTATTTGGCCTGTATGTATTGTTTAGAAGTAAATAACCTAGATTATCTTAGCCAGAATAACACTGAACCAGTTGTGACTCTCATGTATTTTAGCGAATTAGTTTGGCTACTTATCAGGAAGTGACTTCAGTAAGGAAGAACAGTAATTCAATTATCAAGCACTCCTTTTCTAACCCTTCCAACGAAATGCATACAAACTCAATGTAAGAAAAATATTTATATGCGGCTTCTTGTGTTCAATAACTCGTCATGTTACATACAGTATAATTCACTCTAGAAGGTTTATCTGTCATGAGGGAAGCAGGAGGAAGAATGAAAAAATCTAACACCACCTAAAATATATCATTAAATTGTAGGCAAGTAATACTGTTTCCAGGAGAAACAGCTCAGTTATCTCTCTGGAGGAAATTCCTGCATCCTCTGTGCCTTTTAACCTTTGTTCTGTCTTGAGACAAGCAATTAGAAGATCTCTAGCTTGGGAAACATGTTCCATCCAAGGTGCGTCTTGCTTATTGTGAATAACTGAATTTGGATTGCTGAAAATTGCAAAGTATCCTCTGAATGTTACTGCTAATACATTTTAAAAAACTGAAATAATGATAACAATTTGAGAGTATTGTGAACATTTCACAGTCACTGTTCAAAGTTTACATTCTCTTGCTGTCAGTGAGAAGGAAAAAAGCCATATAAAAGAAAATACACAAAAGGACATGACAGACAGTTGAAGTATCTTTCTTAAGAGAAAATCTAGCTTTGGAGAAAACTTCTGTTGTCTATAGGTAATTTTTTTGCCACTTTTTATTGTCTTTATTTCACAAAATTAAAATCACAAAAAATAACTATTTGTACTAGAAGTTGAATGTAAAATTCATCTGCATTTTCGTTTTGGTAGACAAGACATCTTCACTCTGCTTTGAGTATTGTGAATGGCTTCAACACACAACTACCTGACCTAAGCTCATCATATATATTGCGGAATTTAGTAGCAGTTTAAAGTAGAGTGACCATCTAGGGGGATCTGTGACTAGGAATACTTATCCTCTCCAATTTACTTTACATGTGTGCTCAACTATGGGCCAGAAAGATTTGTTAAGTATCCATTCTGCAAGTAACATGAAGAAAGCTGCAAGGAGAGCCTAACACTTCTGTGTTCACAGCTGGATATTTATCATTCTGGGGAGAAATACAGAGAAACAGGAATGGGCAGTTGTTGTAGGAAAGAACAAATTCATCCAAGCAGCTGTGTTGTATGAACAGCCTCAAAATAATTAAATAAGAAAGAAATACAAAAATACTATTTGAAAGATAGCTATGTCAGATATTTTTCCAACAGTTGGTATTTTCCTATACTAATGGAAAGAAACAAGTAGAATACAAACTTGTGGCCCTTCAGACTCTCCCTTACAGCAGGCTACGATTTGCCAACTTCTCAGCACTTCACATACATTTGCCCTGTGTTCAGCAACATAATAGTATATGGATTTAGTTAGAAAACTGAAAAAGGAAAGCGAAGATCATCACAGAGGCTCAGAACAACATTGAAAAGAAACAGGAATGTCACCCTGTGGCTAAAGGGTAATGTAATTCATGATACTGGATATAACAACCTTGGAAAATTGGTGAACGCTCAGATTTATAAGTAGGTCAAAGTGAGTGTCCTGCCTGCCTCAGCTGACAGAGTGTATCGATTCCCTTGGAAAGGTGCCTTTATGGGGATGTTTTTGCCTAGCATTGCTGCATGAATCAGCAAGCAGACACTGCTGCTTTGCAATGGGATGGGAGCTGCACAGACGTCTTGGTGACTCGTCTGAGTAGTTATGTTACTGGGACAACAAGGGTAAACTTCAGCTGTTTGGAGACCTTTCCAAGAAGAGTACTGGCGCAGTCCAGTCATAAGCAAAACTGGACTTTTTCAGCTTGTGCATCACAGACTCTAACATATCTTAGTGCTATTGTGATCAGATGAAGAAGAATGTTTGTAATTTAATTGGGTTGGGCTGGGGAAAAAAAAGTTTGGCATCATAGACAGGCCACACTGTTTGAAACTGTCTGAAAGGAAAAAAAATTCTATTGCAAAAATTATCCTGGCAAATTCTTCTCTTTCCAAGAGTAGACAGATGAGTGTTTTAGATACAAAAGCATGATTTGCAAATTGAATATAAACCTGGAATGGTTTAAGGGTTTGAGTGCACTGGCTAAAAGGAGAAAGTCCAAAGCATCTCTTGGCTTTAAGTGACATTAGAAAACATGAAAGAAACCCACTTTTCTTTTGCCCAAAATATGAATGCTATATTAATGATTGTTCAAGGTAAGAAGATCCAAAATGTTATTAAAGACATTAAGACAGTGTGCTGTTATCTCTTGAAGAGTGTTCAAACTGAAAGAGGGAAAGTTTAGATTAGATATTAGGAAGAAATTCTTTACTATAAGGGTGGTGAGGGACTGGAACAGGTTGCCCAGAGAAGTTGTGGCTACCCCACCCTTTGAAGTGTTCAAAGGCAGGTTGGGCAGGGCTTTGAGAAACCTGGGATTGTGGAAGGTGTCCCTGCCTATGGCAGAGGGGTCGGAACGAGATGATCTATAAGATCACTTCCAACCAGGCCATTCTGTGGTTCCATGTGTTACATGCCTAACATCATATGTCAATTGTTATCACATTAAGAGTAATAAACTGGAGGAGTGGTTTGTTTAAAGCCTTTGATGAGGTGTGTATCATCCCTAGGTCCTGAAATTAGATACATTTAAATAATCTGCTTAATTTCAAGTCTATGTGCTGCATATGCTAAAATACATGAGAAATATTATGAAGGGGGCACTGGTTGTTTTTCAGCTGAAATGACACAGGATACCTAGTAGGATGGGTTAGCCAACACAGCACATGAGCCTTGTTATATCCAGTATGTAAATAGACAGTATAGCTAACATGGTTCCAGTGCTGCAGGAGGATGGGGGGGTTTGTGAGGGCAGCTGGGGCTGTGGGCAGTGACATAACCTACTGAACTTTAGAGTTCATTCAACACTGCTGTTACAGGCTGTTGTAGTTTGGAATTATTATGTAAATTCTCTCCCCTGCCATTGTTAACGACCCAGGCCAACAGTTAACAAAGGAGATAGTTGACTGTTGATCGACAGGGTGGAGACAGTTTGGCTCTTTTGTTTCTGGGGACATTTTTTCGATTCTTTTTAGCTGGGCAGAAAGCAGGAGC
>JAWWEV010000577.1:0-10005 GCA_035583235.1 Hafferia zeledoni | reverse complement strand
GGAGCAACCTGGGCTGGTGGGAGGTGTCCCTGCCCATGGCAGGGGTGGCACTGGATGGGCTTTGAGGTCCCTTCCAATCCAAACCCTTCTGTGAGTCTGTGTTAATCCTGGCATAGCTGTAAGAGCAGGGATTTATTTATTACTGCCCTAAATCATGGAAATCCTGCTCTTTGATGACAACTGTGAGCTATTGCCACCTTCAGTTATCAGCATTGCTCACAGAATTATTTTTGGCTGGTTATCAGTCTTATTCACCTTAATTCTGTAATGAATGCAATAAAACACTTGTATTTCTTCTAGTGGCAGTAATAAATTAGATTTGATGCATAAAAGATTAAAAAACCCACAAACAAATTTTTAGTTGTCTGTTTCTTTGGATTTTTTTCTTTCTCTTGTGGAAGTTTTAAGATTTTAAAATCATTTCGTAGCTGCTAATTCAGATGCAGGATAACTAATCATATGTTCTCATTTCAGACCAGGGTGGTTCCTTACATAAATATTTTTAATTTCTAATCAAAGCATGTGTTGATGCTTTCCCTGAGGCTCTACAGAGGCTGTGTAGGTGCCATGAGTAGATCCATCAGTCTTTAGGAGGCGGATTGCAGGAGCTTTGTTGGTGTGAGAGGCTTTTCCTTTCCATATTAAACTGTCTTTGTCTCAGCCCATGAGGTGTCTCACTTTCACCCTTCCAGTTCTCCCCCCAGTCCCACCCAGTGAGGGGCTGAGCTCCTGGTGGGATTGAACCAGGACAACTTTCTATCATATCTCTCAGGTATCACAGACAGCAGATCTCCTGCTCTGCACCAGCAGGAGATCCCTTGTGCTTGCCACACTAAAACACTCAGCTCCTTCGAGGATCTCCAGCCTGGGCTGCATTTCAAATAAAGTCACACGTTCTTGAACCTTTATTGTGTTCCTTGGAATCCCTGAAAGCAGAATGTGTTGACACAGGAGAACAGTGAGGGGGCTTCTTTTGGCAGGTTTCCTTTAAAAAATTCATTAATGGAAAAGCAGCAGTGACTTTTTAAAGAAGAAGAAGGACTGAAAGATTCATGGAAGATTGTGGAAGCAGAAAATGAGTGTGTATAAATTATTATAAGAGTTCATAGCTTCAATACTGAAAGGTCTGTCCTGTCTTACAGTGCATTGTTTGGGTCTGTGGCACAGGTGCCCAGAGAAGCTGTGGCTGCCTCATCCCTGGGAGTGTCCAAGGCCGGGTTGGACAGGGCTTGGAGCACCCTGGGCTGGTGGGAGGTGTCCCTGCCCATGGCTGGGGTGGCACTGGATGGGCTTTAAGGTCCCTTCCAACCCAAACCACTCTGGGATTCTCTGATCTTATGGTATGCTTTCTATATGAGTGCACACACAGTAGGAATGACACTTTTGTCTTGAAATATAACTGAGTCATTTCTTTGTTCTTCACAGGTGGAGGGCAGAAAATTCTCCTTAGATACAGAATAACTTAGAATGCATTTATTCTGCTTTCCATCTCAACCACTGAATACCAGAGGAGTAGAACACTATAAATCTCCAGGCAAAATCAGCCTGCAAATGTTTTTGAACAAAGCTCAATGTATTATATTTATGAAAAGTTTTGCAAAATCAAAATAAAGTAAATAAATAAAAAAATCCCTTTCTATTTACAGTCCTCAGTATATTACACAATTTCTCATGATACTTGCCTTCTCAATTTTATCTCAATTGTAATAAAAAAATCAATTAAAAAGTTAAAGTAAAATTTAAAGGACTTCTAGGCACGATAAAAAGTTTAAACAACATCATATATTAACCATTTTCAATGCATATCACCAAAATCTGCATTATTTGCAATATCTGCATTTTGGAATAACCTGAATTATGATTTTGCTGAGATTTGCATACTGGTGTGTGGAGGTTGGGAGTGTGACAGAATTCCACATGAGCTTAGGGCTGTGGAGTTTTGCTACAGACTAACTGGAAAGTGCTGATATCTCCTTAATGATTTTTTTCCTCATTTTATGTTTAATTGACATTTTTTCCCTCGGTTACCAAAAATTTGGTTAAGCATCTCCACAAAGGTATCACTTCTCCTTTCTACACCTCATGCTTATGTGGCAACAATGCTTAATATCTTTACTAATCCAACTTTTTTATTGAGATCATGTAGCAAACAAGTGGTTGAAGTCGTTGTTTCATTGCAGAATGAAATCTCCTGCTTTAAACTGAGATTTGTGCTGGATTTAAAGGTTGTTAACCCCTGGGATACTTCTCCACCCTTCATTATATGAACATTATCTGCTATATTTAATTATTTTGCTTATTCAGCACATCCTGTGTGTCAACTCCTTCCTGTCCCAAGGCAAAAGGACAAAACGCACCACAAGGAGGTTGTTGTTGAGGAGCAGAGATTAAAAAAAGATCTTGCTGCTTTTTAGCTTGGTTAATTCTTGCAAACTCAGATTTTCTGCTCTGTTCCTGGGCCAGCCTCGTTGCTGGGTAACTGAGAAGTACAAGAGCTTGCACATCAGACGCTGAACTAGTGTTTGAAAATAACCAATTTAAACAAGTTGAAGGGCTTGACCCTTGTGCCCTCCTTATCCTGGGATGAAATCCTGTCCTCTGGACCAGAAATACTCTTTAAAAACTGTTGTCATCATTTATTTTCTTTTTATATCCCAGAGGATTTGATATTTCTGATGTCCAGCAGTTGCTGTTTCTTGTCCCTCTGTGCTTATAGGAGGGACTGAGGAATAAATGCTCAGGCCAGAAGAGGTGGTGTCAGGAAGACTCCCCAGAAAGGATCAGTCCTGAAATCCTTTAAAGAACAGCTTTGGACATAGATTTAAAGATGTGGAATCTGTTCCTGGCTGCTCAGCCATTTCATAGGGATAATCCCAAGGATTTACAAACATAATCTAACACGAGATTTTGTGGCAAAGGTATTAAAGGACATTGTCTTTCCCAGCAAGTACAGACCAGAGAGGAATCATTTTATTAACCTTCTTATGGGCTGCACACTGAAATATTCTTGGGGTTTTATAATTTTCCAGCTCTAAAATATTTGCCAAAGTAATCATGTGGTTTCCTGAAATGTAAATTAATATTTAACTCTGAAATTGATACTCAAATGAATTTTGGGGGGGTTTGCTTTAATATGTGCTCCAGGATTGCTTCCCATGAAAAGATTTTCAGGCATTTGAAGACCTGTGGCAAAACAATAGACAGAAAAACTCTGGGAATTTTCATAGCTGCTGTCTATGAAATAGTAAGAAGAATAGATTGAAAAATTAGTGAGCAAACAAGATTTTTTACTGGCAAAGTCTGGCAAGTGAAGCACAGCAAACCGCAGCCCTTTTTAATTTTATCTAATAATATCTAATTACATCTTTTAGTAAGATATGCAACCAAAATTATTATGTGGCTTTACCAACTGCTCTCTCTGTGACTGGATTTGCTGGATGTGGATTTATTTAATTACCTCTCTTTTGGACCAGTAGTTTCTCATCTACTCAGAGAAACTGAAAGAGCAGAATTGAGCAAGACAAGTGCATGCACAGCTTTCTCACTTGCTAATTATTTAATGTGTAATATTTAATAGCTAAAAACTCCAAGAAGACAATTTATGGCTTTAATTGGGCTAAAATTGTTTTAGGATCACAGAATTCCAGAATGGTTTGGGTTGGAAAGGACCTTCAAGCTCATCTCATTCCAACCCCCTGACACCTTCCACTGGTCAGAGCCCAAGTCCATGAATACTCTTCCTAAAATCACAGAGTTTTTAAATCTATTTTTTTTTAATAGAGGGCTACCAAATATGATCTTACCATTAGCAAGAGATCCATGCATTTAATTTGAATATTTTGAGAATTTGGATTGACTTACCTGGTGGAAAAATTGGTACTTGCAGGAACCTGCTGCTCAAAAAATGAGGTGAATGCCTGAAGTTGCTTCCCCTTATAGTTAATCAAAATTGTGTTCAAAGCCTGTGATGCACAGTAAGGTACAATTTAACTCAAAGAGGTTGTTTTCACAGTGAATGGCAAGTTAATCAAACTTTTAGGGCTTTTACAGCAGAGTGACTTTTATTATTTAGAGCATTTATTGTTTTTTCTCTATCTTAAAAACACTTTATTGCTGCTGATGTTGCACACATTTCAAATAATCAATAGAGATGGGTTGTATTTGTATTATTTCCATACTTCATTCAACCATCAAAACCTTAATGCAACTTAAACCCAAATGCATCTCTTTTCAGAAAGGATTATTAGAATAACATTTTCTCATTAAAATATCATCTTGTACTAGTATAGAAAAAGCCACATTTTGCTCATTTCCTTTAGGCAGAAAAAAAAAGAGGTTTGTTAGTGCAGAGAAGGTTTAATAAAGATTGAAAATGCATCTGCCATGTAGGAAAGTGATCCATAGTTATTAAGATAAAATCTTTTACAGAAGCCTGAATATGCTGAATGGAAACTCAATCAGAGCCTATAAAATCTGCTCCCAACATGGAGCTCAGCATGTTTGCTCCTGCTCTCAATATCTCCTTTTTTATTTTCCCACTGTCTTTATTTCAATTAGCTGCATGAGATTGATCCTGTTGGTGTTTTCTTGTTACCAGAAAACTCGTTGAAGAGAAGAAAATGTGAATTATAGCCCTGTGGGATGTGGCTGGAACCAATGGCCCTTCTGGAAATGCAGAAATGAACATTTGTCTGCCTTATTCAATGTACTTTGTCATCTTAATGGAGGGATAATTCAGTAAAGCTCATAAGACTTGGAAGTGTCTGATTCTAGGATGATAAATACAAACTTAAAGTCAGATTTTTTTAATATTTTAGAAGTTTAGTATGAAATAGATTATCCCCAATGTGTTTCCTTTCTGAGCTCTGGCAGTCCTTACTGCTTTATAGACACTGAATTTCTCCTCTCCCACTCTTTAGTTCTGCATTTGCCACTTTTCCTGTGCTTCTTCTTCATCTCCCTAAACCCTTATTTCCCCAGATCACTCCCAGTGCTTATTTCCCCATCACAGAAAGCTGCCTAGAAGAGAGAAATTCAGTAATAAATAAGGTCAGACTCTACTTCAGGCTCAGCTTTTATTGCCCTACAAAGTGTCTGGTATCGAGTGCAGGAGAGGATGAAAGGACATCTGGCTGCCTTTTGAGAAGAGAATTCTGCTCACAGGGAGAAAGGAGGGCAAAAAATTTATTTAAAATTTTAATTTAATTGAGAATGGCAAACTGATTCTGCTGAATGACCTGTTCTGAGGTGAGGTGGTTCTCAATATCTCTGCTCTTGTGTTAACAAGAGCACAAGGATTTCCTCTGAGGCTTGGTGTCAAATGGGTTCTGATCCTGCTTTCTTAGATAAATTAATTATTGTAAGTTGATCTCTTTGCTTAATAATGGATGATCAGAGACAGGTGCCCTTGTGCTTCCTCTGCCTCATAGTTACAGCACCATGAGCTGCTTCCTGGAGTTTCCATCTGGTGGAGTTGGGCAAGCATTGAATCCCAGAACCATGGAATCCCAGAACCATGGAATCTCAGAACCATGGAATCCCAGACTCATGGAATCCCAGACTCATGGAATCCCAGAATCATGGAATTCCAGAACCATGGAAACCCAAAACCATGGAATCCCAGAATCATGGAACCCCAGAATCCCAGAACCATGAAATCCCAGAATAATGGAATCCCAGAATCATGGAATCCCAGAATCCCAGAACCCCACAATCGTGGAATCCCAGAATCCTACAATCATGGAATCCCAGAATCAGGGAATCCCAGAACCATGGAAACCCGGAACCATGGAATCCCACAATCATGGAACCCCCGAATCCCAGAACCATGAAATCCCAGAATAATGGAATGCCAGAACCATGGAATCCCAGAATCATGGAATCCCAGAATCCTACAATCATGGAATCCCAGAATCATGGAATCCCAGAATCCTACAATCATGGAATCCCAGAATCAGGGAATCACAGAATCAGGGAATCCCAGAATCTCACAATCATGGAATCCAAGAATACCAGAAGCATGGAATCCCACAATCATAGAAGCCCAGAACCATGGAATCCTAGAATCGGGGAATCCCAGAACCATGGAATCCCACAATCATGGAATCCCAGAGCCATGGAATCTCAGAATCAGGCAATCCCAGAATCAGGGAATCCCAGAACCATGGAATCCCACAATCATGGAATCCCAGAATGGTTTGGCTTGGAAAGGACCTTAAAGCTCCTCCAGTGCCACCCCCTGCCATGGGACTGCTCTGATTCTGGAACTGCCTGAACATTCCACCTGGACTGATCCTGGGACATGTTTTGTTGGGAAGGTGGCAGGAGTTCGCTCTGCACTTTGTCCCAGAAAGCTTCACTGTCTCAGAGCTACCTGTGGTCTCATTTATGCAGAGACTCTCAGGAGACTCCCTGGCCCACCCAGAGAACCTGTGACTGACTGTGCTCTGTGCACACAGAGCAGTTCTCACCACCACCCAACCCTGAAATGCCTTTTATCACAGCCACGGCTCCAGTGTGGAACATCGCACAGCCAGATAACAAGGAGGCTCTTGCCCTCTGGGAATCCCCAGCCTGAAGTCTGGGCTTTGCCTAGTTCTTCAAAAACTAGAAAAAGCTTGTTCTTGTTTAATATAACTGAAGGAAACTCGGGGAGTGAAGGCATCTGGCTCGCTTGCTGGAGCTTCCCTGAGAACTCTGCTCATATCTTGCCTTGCCTGAGGAGATCAACCTCCAGAGGAACGGCCAAAACACAGGCTATAAATTATTCCCAGACAGCAGCACGTCCTGCCAGTCTTGACAGTTCACAGAACAAACTTTGGGCTGCTCATTACCCAGAAATCGATGGCAGAGTTGCTGGGGCAGAGTGGGGAAGACAGAAAGTAAGTTGGAATATGGAATTCAGGAAAGAAGGAATCTGGCAGCTTCCAATTTCGAGAACTTGATAAGTGAGGTAACTCATTTGCTGATGTGTAATTGCCTGAGAAAGAGTCATCCAGGCTGTGAAGGAAGGCCAATGAACAGTGAGAAAAAGTCTTCCAGCAAAGGCTTTGCACATAAATTTAAAATTTGATTTTTTATTTATTTTTTTGCTATATAACCAGTGCTTTCCCTATCACTTTTCAAACAGAAAGACCCACAACCTCTCAAGTTGCTCTGAACAAGTATCTAGAAAAGACATAATTATTGTTTCCTTCTGCCTTTGCATCCTCCTACTCCTCCTGCAGTTCCCACATTCTGGAGTTTCCTGCTCCTTCTTCCCTAATCCTGATTTGTTTGGTTCTTTGCATTCACATGGATTTAAGAGACTTGGTGTGTCTTTCACCCAATCCATTTAAACCCCAGCCCTTTCTGCACATATTTTTCTCTGATTTCAAACAATGGAGAACATCAATATCAGACTTTTTTCAAGACCTCCAGTCAGAGATTTTCTGACTTGGAGAAATCGCTGCTCTGCCTGTTTTCTTTCCTGTTTTAATTTGTATTTTATGAGAGGATAAAGCCCATTAGTCAAGGTCAGGATGGTTTTCCTTGAGCTTAAGCACAAGATGTTCTTGGCCAGTTACATTTTAAGCAAAGTAGACAGTGAAGGATGATAAGTATAATAAATATTAAATATATTAAATGTTACTTAGAAACCCCTACCAACTACAAAATTGTAAGAAATAGAGAAAACTTGATTTTTCTAAGAACAACTTATTTTTTTATTATTTTCTGACTATTTTAGCACTCAGATTATAAGAAAGGGTAGTTGCTTAAGGCAGACCTAAATTTTTTATAGAATCTCAGTACTTTATTTATCCTCTTTAACTTGATTCTAAACTGGGCCAAATCTGGCACATTAATTTAAACTCCAACAGTAACTGCACCACGAGACAGTGCTGGAAAAAGGTCTCAAGATATTTATATTACTGTCTTTGGAAATACACATGGAACTTCAGTTCACTACAAAAATGAGGTGAAAACAGAGTGATTTGCACTGAAACCCCTTACAAGGGAAGGCTGTGAGTATAATAAATTTTTCACTGTCTAGAATAAGCAGTGCATGACAGGATTTTATTTTCTTTCTGGGAAAAATGTTGTCTGGCACCAGTTGTTAATACTTGTTTTAATTATGCAACAACTTTGATAGAGTAAATACACAGCAAAGTAACATTTCCTTTGCATGTTGTGTGGGAAATTATACAACCCATGTCTGCTGGGGACACAAAAAATTAACCAAGTGGGATTATTTCTGTCAATTCATTTGTGGCAATCTGTACTAAACAGGAACTTCATCATATATGGCCAGAAAATACAGGGGGAAAAGCTCAGCTATTTCTACTAACCTTATAGTCATTTTTGATCAAATATTAATTTCAACATTATTTCTGTCCTAAACTAGATACTCTCAGTATACTCATGATCACCTTTTGGCTACGCACTGATGTATGTTTTGAAAATACAATTTATTTTTTATTATTAAATTTATTTTACTTCCATTTTCATAGATTGCATTGATTTTTCATTTCAGATAGATGCAGAAAAAGGTTGTGTGTCACTATTTAAAAAAAAAAAAAAGCCAATCTGGTCTAACCTTATAAATGAAAGAACTTTTGTTTGGGGCAAATGGACAATACAGAATTTTGGAGAACAACAAACTACCTCCCATTTTTTGTTTCCTCCTGAACTCAAGAGAAACATGTTATTCCATAGTGAAGAGAGAGATGAGAATTATTTCCTTCAAGTGGCAATTGCTTTGGAAGTAAATTATGTGTTAAAATCAATGATGCCAAGATTCAAAGATGGCCAAAGGAGAGTTTCCTTCTCCCCAACAATGGGCTGGAGATACAGGATGAACCTGCAGCCCATTTTTATACTAAAAAAAAAGAGAGTCAGAGATCTTCAGTGAGGAATGTCTGACAGGTTAAGCCCCAAATATTGAACAAACTAGTCCTTTGCCCTGACACACTTAAATTTTTGATGATTTCTCTATTGTTCTGTCAGCTATGCCACTTTATCCTCATATTTTCAACATTTTGGGGCCCCATTCTCCTCCTGCTTGAGATGGTGCACACTTATATTTTCACCCTACCCATAAACAAGCTCATTCCTGAAAATCTTTTCTATTTATCCTTATCCTAGATAACTTCTTTTATTTTTTTAACAGTTGGCATTTTGAGATGGATGGATTCCTTTGTTTTTAGGAGGACCCCCATCAGATTAACCCTTTGCAATATTTTCTGTATCCAAATTCTGAATTAGGTTTAGGGTTGTTTTTTCCCATTTTTTTCCCTTTTTTTTTTTTTTTAATTTTTCACTCATGTTTTTGTTTTTGTTTGTTTGCCTGGATAAGTTGGTTTGGGGTGTGAGTGTGTGATTAGTAGGCTAAGGAATATTTTGGCTGGATTTGGTGTTCGCAGTACTCAGCATCTTTGATCTTACTCTTTAAAGAAGTGTCTGGCCAATTAGTTTCTCATTGGAAAAAGAGCTAAAGAAGTCTGTTGAACATCTCCTTTGATTAATTTTTCCTGGCTTTCACTGTTGGCTGCAGGCACAGCTGAGGAGAGGAATAATCAAACTGCTTAATAACCTGAAAATTAACCAGCCAGAGGACAGGGGTGACCCCAAGGGAGCCACTGCTTGGGCCACACCTACATTCCAGAGGGTCCCAAAACTCTGGGATTGACACTTTCTGTAGCTCAGAAGTACCTGAAGGGCCTCTCAGAGAGGCCTCTTGAACATCTCTGTTTCTCTCTTTACCTGTGTATGTATTTATATGAAAAGGTTACAAATATCCATAAATAAAAAGTATTTTATTACATACCAATGGATGCAGATTTTTATTTCTATTTTACATATAAGCACCTATTTATAAAAGTGCATGAATAAAAATTATTTAAAAATTGTTAAGGAAATGAATTAATAAAGCTTGAATGTGAAGAGAAAAGAAAAGGGAAAGGGAAAGGGAAAGGGAAAGGGAAAGGGAAAGGGAAAGGGAAAGGGAAAGGGAAAGGGAAAGGGAAA